>JAQHUG010000040.1:3482481-3517283 GCA_028555095.1 Dicrostonyx torquatus
GTGTGTGTGTGTGTGGGCATCTCCATGAGGGAGTGGACAGTGTGTGTGTGTGGGGGGGCATCTCCATGAGGGAGTGGACAGAGGCCGAAACCAAGGACTTCTGCAGGAAGAGCCGGGCAGGCAAGGTTGAGACCCTCACCGGGGGCCAGGGGAGATGGAACAGGGCTGCTCCCCTACTTGATGACCTAGGGGAGCTGGATGGGGGCCACCTGGTAACACAGACACCACCCCTCAACCACAGAAGTGAAGCCCGTACCCACTGAAAACTTCAGGGTCGTTCTCTCCTGACGAATGCCTCTAGAGAAGCTGCAGCGAGTACTTGGTTCCTTCAGGCACAGCCCAGAGTCAGGCAGGTGGAGGGAAGTTCCCCACCTGTCTGCCCTTAGTCCTTCTTGCTGTGGTTCTGGAAGTCAGCAGGAGACAGTTCAAAAAAGGGCCCAAAGCCAGGCTCTGTCCTGACTACTCCCTACTGAACCTCAGTTTCCCCAGCTGCAGGGATGGACTTGCCAAGGTCAGATCTGCTCTGCCCTGAGGCCTGTCCTGAGGCCTGTCCAGCGGCCTCACAGGGCTACAGGCACAGGCGCCCTCGGAGGGACAGTCTGCTTCCTGCTGTGGAAAGGTCTAGAATCAAAGCTGGTTCAGGCCAGGAGGGTTCTGAAGAAGCTGGGGTGGGGAAGGGGGTGTGAAACTCTGGTGTCTGTCCCTCCGGGGGACCTGCTGGCAGCAGAAGGGCGGAGCTGAAAGGGCCAGCTGCTAACTTAAGAGCAACCGAGCTCTGTCAGATTTTGGAGACAAAATCCCCAAGTTTTGGACAACAAGTGGCACAGATGCACCTTCGTGGTAACAGAGGCAGGGAGGGGCTGATTGTCATACAGACACTCAGGCCGGGCTCCGTCCCCACTCTGCATCGGGACTTGTGTAGCGCTGGACAGGCTGCTGACTTCTTGGTGCGTCTGCTTCCTCATTCACCAAATGGAGGGAAAGGGTGCCCTGGCCTCAGGCTTGGGATGAAGGTGACGAATGACATCATGGGGCGTGCTGGTGTGGTCTGCCCCTGTTGGTTGTTCTACCTTCACTAACTCCCACCCCTGAGGTGGGCCCCTGCACAAGCCCTGGCTGTCGTTATGAAAACCGATGATGAGAGACTGAAGGACACCTGTCTGGGGCACGCAGCAGGTGGAAGGCATGGCTGAGATTCGAACCCTGTTCTAGTTTTTCTTCTGTTGTTGGGATAAACATGGTGACCAAAGCAACTTGGAGAGGGCGGGGTGTATTTAGGAGAGAGTCCATTTCCTGGAGCCGGAAGCAGAAACCTGGACTGGACCGTCTGCTTACCACCACCTACGCCGCGTGCTCAGCTACCGTCCCTGTGTTTTAGAAGTGTTTTTGTCACACTTATTCATTCTGTGTGTGTGCATGTGCACACAAGGACACGCATGTGTGGGAGTCAGAGAGCAACTTGCAGGACTTGGTTCTGTCCTCCCATCATGTGGTACCCACTCAGGTCATTGACTTTGGCAGTAAATGCCTTTACCAGCTGAGAGCCATCTCTCTGGCCCCTAATTGCTTTTTTTTTTTTTTTTTTTGGTTTTGGTTTCTCTTGGAACTCTCTATGCAGGCCAAGCTGGCCTCAAACTCAGCGATCCCGAGTGCTGGGATTGTTAAAGGCGTAAACCACTATACTCTTATTTGTTTGTTTTGGAGACAGGGTTTCTCTGTGTGGTCCTGACTGTCCTCAAATTTACAGAAAGATTCACATGCCCCTGCCTCCCGTGTGCTGGGATTAGAGAGGCATGGGCCACCACTCCCAGCCACCACATTCATTTTTAAAATTTATTTACTTTTTTTTTTGACACATGGTCTCTATATGTAGGGCTGGGTGTCCTAGAATTTGTTCTTTAGATCAAGCTGGTCTCAAACACACAGAGTTCTGCCTGCCTCTGCATTCAGAGTGATGGAATTAAAGGTGTGTGTCACCATTCAGCAACCTTTCTTACACAGCCCTGGCTCACCTGCCTAGGGATGGCTCCGCCCATAGTGAGATGGGTCTTCCTACATCTGCCTAACACCTGTGGCCACAGGTTAATCTGGTCTGGGCAATTCTTAGTTGAGGATCCCTCTTCCCAGGTGATGCTGGGTCTGGGTTGCAGTGACAGCCGAAGTTGTGACAGACACTGCCCTGCACACATTTGATCCTCCGGGTTTTATGTAGAGTTCTGCAGAAGAGAACCTTGGCACAAGCTGTGTTGGCTTAGACCATGCTGGGTCCAGATCCTCTGTGTGGGGGGGGACATTGCCTGGGCACCTGGGACTGACAGCTTTCTTGGTTCTGCTCACTGAACCCCCCAGCTGTGACAGCCAAGTGACCCCGGAGAGGCTGCTCATATCCCCTTAAAGGGACTCATATCCTCTTAAAGACCCCCTTTCTTGCAGTAGGAAGTCCCTGCCTATTGCTACTGGGGAGACGACCTGAGTCCCATGGAACACAGGTGACTTGTTATGGGGAGTGAGTGTCACGCCCAGGGCTGTGTACCAGGTGTCTCCTTCCAGTACTCAGCTGGATGACCTCTGACCCAGTGCCTGTAGAAAGTCCTGATTTCCGGGTCAAGGGGTGTCAAGTAAGAAGGGAAGGTGGCAGGAGAGAAGGTCAATCCCCTGTAGCAGCCATAGGACATAGCTCTTGCGGGTGAGGAATTCTGTCACACTTAGGCCACTGTCACTCATAGGACACGGCAGTAGGTCTGAGTCTGGGCAACTTGTCCCAAAGCCCATGCTCAGCCATGTTGCGGCATATGGGGTGGGGGAACTGCTCCAGGGTACTCTGGAGGACAGGGCACGTCAGCCAGCGGGAGATCTGATCCCCACTCTCCGGCTCACACTCAGGCATGCTGTCTTTGAGCAAATGGCGCCCCTCTCTGGGTATCTGAGTCCCTGCTCACCCACAGCGGCCAACATCTGGTTAAGGGTTTGCCAGAGAGGGGCAGACTTCAAGTAGTGATGGGGTGACTCAGTGTTGCCATGGTAACCCTGCATCTGCGAGGCTCTGGCTGACCTGTGGGACTGAGTCCCCAGGGGCCTCTGTTCTACCAGGCTGTAGGGGCCACCTGGTTCCCAGGTCATCAGTAGACTCCAGCCTTGCTGCAGGGAGCGACATGGTTACTTCCTTGTTCCCTGCCTCCTTCCTCCTGGCTCCCTCCCAGCTACTCCTGCTCCTGCCTAGGGCCTTTGCACTGATTTCATCTCTCCGAAGCCTCCTTTCCTTAGATGCTGGCAGACTCTCTTGCTCTTCTTACATCTTTGTTCAAATGCCTGCCACCTTCCCTGGCTTTCTCCAACTCCAGTGACACCTCAGCCCCGTCCCTGTCACTCAAGCCCTTTCCCTGCCTTATGCCCCGCTAGCATTTGCCACTATCATTTTCCTGTCCCTGCAGTGCTCACTGATGTCCCAGGTCACCTGTGCCAGCACCAAGGGGTCTGCTGGGTAGCTTTCTCCTATGCCTTTTGGGCCTCTGGAAGCACCCTTCCCCCCACAGTAGCTGCTCATTGAACCCTGGTGGAGCAGGTGAACCCAGAAGTATGTTCCTGGCTAAGCAAAGGCACTGTAATGTGGGTAACTGTCTAAACTGTAGAGTGCCATGCTTTCTGGAGGTCTTGGGTGGGCACAGCCAGATTCTTGGGGCTGGGTCCAGGAGAGGCCTTTAGGGCATCAAGTCTCTGACCTGAAGCAGCAGTCAGTGTGCCAGAGGAGTCAGGGAGGTAGGTGTCAGGAGTCAGGGCGAGGGCAGTGTGGCTGGAAGGGGCCCAGGAGTCACCTAGCCTGAACTATCTGGAAGAAAGAATAATTATGTTCCCATGAAGCTGTGTTGTAAGCAAATGCCAGAATGCAGAGCCACAGGGTGCAGTGGAGGCTGGTGAGGAAGATGTTGATCCCTCTCGCCCGAAGGGCATGGGTTCAAGTTACAGGGTCAGGAATGCTGGGAGTTCATTGGGCCAGAGGCAAGGATTCCCCCAGTGAGTGGGTGGGTGTGGTAGCCCCAGCTCCTGCTGTGGGGGATGGGCAGCATCCTGGCAGTGTCAGGATGACACTGAGCCTATGGCTGCGGGGACCCCCAGCTTGTCACTGTTCCTCGGATACCTGCTCAGTGCTGCATGCTGGGGACTTTAGTGTGACCTGTTAGTCTTCAACTCTGGCCTCTGTTCTCAGCCTTCCCCCACCTAGAACGCACCCTGTGCTGTCCTCCACTCTGGGTCCCCGGTCCCCACAGGACACTTGCTAGATACCTTTGAAGTCACACTGTGTGCACCTGTTTCCTTGTCTCCTCTCTTGCCTCCTGTTCCAGCTCATGGCTCTTGCTCACCGCACAGGCCTAAACATACAGTAAGCACACAAGAAATGCTTGCTGGGTGAGTGTGTTGAGGGAGGCAAGGGTCCTGGGGGCAGCTCAGGGCTGGGGCTTTACCGGATGTTTAAGGGACTGTCAGGCCAGTCGCCTGGGGAAGGGCTGAAGGGAGGTGGGAAAGCGGGCCTCAGGGGAGGGTGAGGTAGCTCAGGGCTGAGAGCCCAGTGCTGGCCACGGAAATAAAACCCTTCAGTCCACTGTTCCCACGGGAGCAAGAGACCTCACCTGCAACCTGGCTTCTCTTCATGAGGGGAAGGCTGGCCCATGGGGCTTGTGTTCCAGACACTCACTTTCTGCCTTCTCTGGGGCCTGTCTGGCCCTCTGGGTTTTGCTTTTGACTGCAGTCAGGGCCATTGGAGGACCTCCCCTCCCCCTTCACTGGAATTTCAGGGTCCTGGGGGCTGCAGAGGCTTGAGGGGCATTGACTTTTAGGACTCCTGGGAGCCACCAGCTCATCTCCTGCCTAGCGGCCACATCTGTCCCTGTTTTAGTACAGCTGCCGGGGAAACTGTTGCAGGCAAAGCGGCAGTCTGCAGCGCAGGTGCACCCTCTGCTGGTCCCAATGGGAACCAAGGCCTGAGTTGAACCTGGAGGTCAGGAAGGAGAGCTACCTAAAATCTTGTCTAAGCATTAGATTAACTTGTGTATGTAGAAAGACACAGAGGGGTTAGTGAACCTGCCTGGAGTCACACAGCAGAGTCTAGCCGTGAGCCCTCAACAATGCTTGTCCCCACCCACCCACTCCCAGTCACTAGTATTTATGGAGTTCCTAGGGAATGCCAGAGTGAGCTCAGACCGTACCAACACAATAGGCCCTGCCCTGCTGCTCATAGCTGACATTCAGTGGGATGGTACGGGAAACAATAGGAGTAAATATGTCCCTATCGGGTGTGATAGAGCCTCAGTCTGTCCCAGTTTCAGTCACATGTCCAACCTGAAACATCTGAGATGGGGTCCTACTGCCCTCAGAACCCAGTATCCTCAGTGGCCGGAAGGGGTACCCGAGACCTCCAAGATAAAGCTAGTCCCTGGTGGGGATGGTCTAGCTCTGTATCTGCCCAGGATATGCTGGGGATGCTCAAAAAGCCTGGGCTACAACACTCATCTCACAATCATGAGTGTCATTGGGGTCCGTATGATTAAGACTTCATTATGTGTGAAAATGTCATAATGAAACCCATTGCTGTTGATGTTATTTAAAAGAAATTAAAAATGACACTGGAGTCCCATCTTCTTACTGGCATGCCTAGTTTCTCACAATGACTGGTATCTTGTAGCTGTTGATGGTACCTTGGTCAGCTTCTGGAGACTGTGGGGCAATTTAGAGCCCACAGCATGCTCCTCAAAGAGCTCCTAGGCCCATGGTTCCCAAGAAGCCAAACACATGTCAGGCATCACAGGACTGGGGTTGGTAGGTGCCCTGTGCAGAGGCTGCAGGCACACCCACCGTCACATGTGCACACGTAGGCGGACTGGCTGTGGCTGCGGGCAGACACCACATGACATCCACTTCTAGAGTTCTGATGTTCACAGGGCCCATGTTCCAAACCTGAAGACTTTCACAGCTGTGTGTGCAGCGCCCCCTCAATGACAGCTGGTGGCAGCCTCCAGCTTGAGGATCTGTCTCCCAAGCCACTGCAACTGGTGGACACCAAGGGACCCTTGTGGATGCCATCGCCCAGAGCTGGTCCTGTTGGCTCATGGCGGTGTCACCTCCCAAAAGAGAACATGATGCCCCACAAACTGCTGAGTGTTGAGAACCCCAAGACTGAGTCTACAGTTCCTTACCTGGCAGTGACAAGGAAGCAAGAGACCCAAGGCAAGAAGGAACATGTCAGATTCCTCTTGCTCCTTGGGGGTCCCCTGAGGGCAAGGGACCTGTTGGCAGGCACCAGGCACAGAAAGGGCAAAGTGGTTATCCACCACCTGGGGTCCGGCAGAGCCTTCTTCTGGAGGCCCCCCATGTTGGGGCTGGTCCAGCCTTTCCCCATGGCCAGCTTCAGACACCTGAACTGGCCAAGAGCCAGAAGGGAATTTCTGCTCCTCCTGCAGGTTGGCTTGTTTCCAGTGACAGCAGGTCTACAGGACCAAGTTCAGCTCCTGGCTCAAGGCAGCTAGACATGTCCTCACTTCTTGCATAGTGGACAGCTGTGGACCAGTTGCCAAAACAAGAATCAAAATTCTTGTTTGCAACATTGCAGCTCTGACAACGCATTAGTATTCTTACTTCTGGCTTTGAAAGTTCAGCCAGTGCGGGTTCTTCCCAATGAACCGAGTAGGTAGAGGACCCCAAACTCACCTCGGCATTTCCAGCTTTTTACCGAGAAGTGCCTCTTTTCATATCCAGTGTTTGGTGAGGGTCATGCACTGAGGCATGGTGGGCTCACCTCACCGGTGCTCCACCCCTAAATATGAGGGGTACAGGTGTGCACAACCATGACCAGCTGTCTGGTCTCCCTCAGGGTCTGGTCAAAGGCCTAACCTTGCTGCCGCCACCTCCCAAATAAAAACCTTTAACAACTCATCTTCTGGCTGGCAGTAGAGAATACACCTTTAATCCCAGCACTTGAGAGGCAGAGATAGAATCTGAGAGTTCAAGGCCAGTCTGATCTACAAAGTGAGTTCCAGGACAGCCAGGGTTACATAACAGAGACTATGTCTCAAAAACAAACAAAAACCCCTCAGTTCTTCTGAGACAGAACAACAAACCGGTGGACAGGCCAACCCAACCACTGCTTGCTTCTGACCACTGCCAAGTGAAGGGCAAACCTCATCCACAGACGCCCCTGGCAGGGCCCCTTTACTTCAAGAGCAGCAATCAAGAGCCCAGACTTGGCTGGAACACCCTGAGTGTTCTCACCTGATGCTTTCAGGCACCATGCTGTTCTCAGAGCACCTAAAGCATTTGACCTTCTCGCTGAATAAGCCTGGCGGAAAAAGGGCACAGCCTGCTCTGTATCAATGCACACTTGTTTATTATAGTAAAATCAGGCAATGACCGACAGCACACTGCTTATGGAACACTGTTAAACTTGACTTACAGGATGCCCAGCCCGGACAGCTACAATTTGCCCCAGAAAGATCAATGGCCACATGAGCCACACTTCAGACCTGATAGTTGCTGCTTCAACAGGTGGGTTCACATATATGCTCCACCCACCCCAAAAAAAACCCAAACCCAAAAAAACCCTTGCAACACAACAGATTGCCTTTATTTCGGTATGCATCCATATTTCAACATTTAGTGGTCCTGAACAGAGTGGGGAACGTGGCAACGAGCCAGGAGGCCAGGCCCGCTGAAAACTCGTGACACAGAGCTCCTCCAGGTCCCTGCCGGGGGTCTGAGGAGCAGCAACACTGAAACCTGAGTCCACAGGGTCAGGGCCTCTGTTCCAGCTGTCAGGCTCCACATCAGACCCGATGGGTGGCCAGGGAGCCCTGTCCAAACCTCTTCAGTTTGTAAAAGCAAAGCGATTATGAGAAAAGGAACCGACACAGAACCCCGTGCGCTTAGGACTCTCCGCATGGCCTTTCTCTAGGCGGAATCGCCAAGGACCCTGAGCGCTGGCAGGTTTGTTGCCTCGTGACTGCTCTGTTCACCTCGAGACCTGAGCTCAAAGTGCATCGGCTGATGGTGGCGGCAGGGCTGAGAACCCAGCACCCCCTTCCCAGGCTGGTGGCAAGTGAACATGTGGTCCAGAGCTAAGTGAGGGAGGCCAGGCTCTTCCAACCTCATCTGATGGCTTCTGGCCACAGCAAGTGTTGGATGGTGAGGGCAACAAGGGAGTTGAAGAGGAGGGGAAAGCAGCACCCCTTGATAAAGGTGGGGAGACGGGAAGCCCTGAATTCCTCACCCACGGCCAATTTCAGAGGGAGGGGAGGGTTACAATCTAAGCTTTGGCCAAGGGCGGGAGTGGAGGAATGAGGGAGACGATGGCTTGGACGGGGCATCACTTAAGACTTAAGGAAGCAGGGGTACAGCCAAAGCACCCAAGCCCAGCAGTCGTCCCAAGGCTGCTACCTGAAGCCTTCCCATCTAGTCTAAGGTCCACCACACAGCTGTAGCAGGAGGGCGGGGCAGGCAAAGGCAGACCCAGGCCATGTGTCAGCAGCAGGTGATTGTGTGACGTGTCTGTTCACAGTTGCATTAGCTGTGCCCACCGCTCCCGAAGGAAACTGATTTCAACACACCTTCTTGATCCCAGAAGTTCAACTAGGCAGCCAGCGGTTACACTTGACAGAAGATGTTACACAGCACAACTCAGGTATTTCAAATGGACAGAAATTAGTATCAGAACAGTGTCTCAGAATGAAGTCTCAGTGGAGCTTCCTCTCCAGTACTTTGAGGTCTACAAGATGAATCTAGAAAATTCACTACTGTGGAAAATGAAGACTTAGGTTGGATTGGGGAGGGGAGGCCGGGGCCTTGGTGACTAATTGCTGTAACACTGTCCTTCTGGCGGCTGTGGCAGCTTCATGTTCTCTTTTGACATCATCAAGCGTCGAAGCTCCTGCAGGATGACTTTGATGCTGTGGGAATTCTGCCACTTTGCCAGCACTGCTGTGGCCCTTGGGTCCACCTGCAAAGAGGGGAAACACCTACATTACCTTGGACTCCAGAGCAAAGATTTCCCACATGACCCCATCAACACAGAGGCCACGCCAAGCCGCCCTCCCTGCCCTGTAGCCAGCTTGCCTCCTTTTTCTGGGTCTCACCCAGCAAGGAAGTACAAACAGAGACTGTGGAACATGGGAAGACTTAACCTGGTCAAACTCAGGCCATCCTGATGGATCAGCACCTGGGCATCCACACCCTGGCTTTCTCCACTATACACCCAGGGTGGGGCTGATAAAGATGGGAGTGGCAGCAAGAGCAGCCAGGTCTCTCAGGTTACCAAGGGGTTGGTGGCTCCAATACAGCAACACACAGGACAGTTCATTTCTAGTTCTCTGGCCCATTTTTTCAAGACTTCAAGGACAGAGGCTGGGCATGGTGCGCCCAAGCCTCTGGTAAGCAATATAAAGACTCAGGGTGTGGCTCCATGGCAGATCCCTAGCCTGTGTAAGGCCCTGGGCTCTTATGCACCGAAGTCTCAGGGCAGGGCCTGGATTTGAGATTCTGTTGTTAAAATGCACTTAGAAAGTAAGGTCCCAGTTAGACACTTGGGAGGGGGCAGGAGGACTGACTGCCATGGGTAAAGGCCAGCCTGGGCTACATAGTGAGCTCCAAAGCTAGACATAGCTACAGAATAGGATTCTCTTGGAAAAAAAGAAGAAGAAAAAAAAAAGCAAATGGGCTGAAGAGATGGCTCAGCGGTTAAAAGCACTGGCCGCTCTTCCAGAAGACTTGAGTTTAACTCCCAGCACCCACATGGCAGCTCACAGTTGTCTGCAGCCTCGGTTTCCGGGGACTGACACTGTAACAAGGACAAACAGACAAAACACCAATGCCACAAAATAAATAAATAATATTAAAGCCGTCGCATGGCAGTGGTCAAGGCACATGTAAAGATGTTGGAAAGGCCAAGCCTCTGCCTCAGTTTCTGCATCTCCGTCAACACTCTTATCAGTGACAGTACAGGACTCCAGAAGTGAGCTCAGAGGAATGACAAGACACAATGGAAGTAGCCCTGCCCCAGTGCTGCAGACACACTGTGATAATCTGCAGAGGATAAGCCAGAAGAGCACCGGCCACCGCCCCACGGCCCCGAATTCAGCAGGGTAGCGTGGGCAGGAGGGGACTTACCACGCCATTTGAACTACTCACGCCGCTCATATTGACTTTTGTTACAAATCTTACAGATGGGGGTGCTTCTGGGTATTTAGGCCCACATTCTATTTTAAGGCTGTATATTCGGTTTTCATAAATTGTCTGGAAAAAAAAAAAGGGTACAGAGATATCAGTTACAAAGAGCTAAGAGACTTGTGACAACTTCTGAGACACTGTTGTCCTTGAACCACAGCTTGACGCGGTGCCTATGTAGACAGGTGGGAGATCACAAGGCTCTGCACTAATTTCCAAGGACCCTGACCTTGGAGAACAAGCGAAGGACAGAACTATGAAGCTAGTGATGCTCAGGTGTAAGGGTCAACAAGTCCAGCCCAAGGCCACTTCTCCTACAGCATGTGCCACAGAACTTTCTATTTTGTAGTAATGCTGACATGAGAAGCCACCAGCATCTAGTGAGAGAAGAAGGTCATGCAGCTGACGCACCGGAACACCAGTGGCAGCTTCAACTCTGAAATGGCAGCTATGACTAGGCGTCGTGGTGCAGACCTGTAGCCCCAAAAGCAAGGTTATCTGCAACTACACAGTGACTTTGAGGCCAATCTGGGCTATGTATGTCTCTGTCTCGAATAAACAAAATGTCAACTGTTGAGAGCTGTGGAGATGGCTCAGTGGGTAGAGGTGCTTGTTATGCAAGTCTGCCAAGGCAAAAGGAGGAAACAGAGTATGAAAGATGTCTGCTGGTCTCTAAAAAGGGCAATCATGCCTTCATGAGAACACAGCAGGCCCAACTCCTACACTAGCGCCACTGACTCTTACATTCAGCAATAAAGCATGGCTGGCAACAGGCCCCATCCTACAGGAACAGTCCAGCTGGAGCTAGCACACAGCTGAAGACCGGGCTCAAACAGCATGTAGCCCTACTCTGACTGTGCCTAGAGACAGCACTGCCACGACCTCCCCCATGGTGGCCGGGCCCCGGACCAGGGGCCACCCTTCTTTCATGAGCCCTTTTCACATGGCAGTGTCCCCTCCTTAGGAGTCTTGCACGCACAACAGTTGCTCTTATGCAAACAGTGACATCTACTGGTCTCGGGGTCTTTATAACAACCACTGAACATGTATGTCTAAGAAGCCAGTTCTTCAGGTCACTCATCTACTTAGGCAAACCATTCTCACGCCAAGCCGACAGCCAGTACTCCGACATGATCTTGCCACTCTCAACCTCTCCCCTCCTTCCTTCCCTCTCTAGGGAGTGCTGCCACCCATCTATCCAGCATGATCAACCAACACCTAGCTGCAGGGCTGGGGGTCTGGGTGGAGGAGTGCCCTCACATTGCTGAGGGCTCCCTAAGCCTGCAGGGTTAGCCTCTCAGCTCCCAGTACAGACTCTGTGAAGAACCATAACCCTCAGGGACATCCAGAAGCCAAGGCAAAATTGCCAAAGGGCAAAATTGCAGGTAAGAGCTATAGGGTAAGACCTTGCCTTAAAAACAAACAAACAAGTAAATAAATAAAGGAGCCGGGGAGCAGGTAAAAGCACTAGTTGCTCTTGCAGAAGACCATGGTTCAGTTCTAGCACCCATATGGCAGTTCAAAACTGCCTATAACTCCAGTTTCAGGGGATCTGATGCCCTCAGTGGACACCAGACATGCATACAGTACACATTCAGGCTAAGCACCTACATACATTATATAAAAGACTGGCCCTCTTAAAAACCCAGCAGCTGGGGTATGGTTTGCTTAGTGTATAGGGTGTTGTGTTCCATCCCCACCACAGCAGAAAACCCCAACCAACACAACTACACGCTTCATTAATGCAGTGATGTGCATCTGCATGTCCACCTACAGCTCTGTGCAAGGGGGTTCTCATCTAACACAGAACAAATAAATGAATACATACACACAACAAACAAACAACCTAGCAAAAATTAACAGGCAACTTGGGCCAAGAAGTCTAGGCCTGTGACTGAGTTACAGGGGGCTGAGGCCAGAAACGATTTATGTTCCAGCCCTGCCAGAGCTACAAAGTTTTCAAGGGCAGCCTGGGCAGCGTGGTGAGGAACTCTCTCAAAAACAGCACCTAACATCAGTTCCCAACATTAAAATGAATAGCAAAGAGCTGAGTCCCTCAGGGGTTCTACTTAGATACTCTGCCAAGGGCCAGTGAGCTGATCCAGCAGGTAAAGACGTTTGACACCTGAGCTCACCTCCCCTGGGATCCACAGGGTAAGAGACACTTCAGAGCGGCCTCTGACCCCAGGCACGCTGTAATGCATGTACATATAATGCATATATAGGTAAATATGTGTAAAGATTTTATTATGAATATACATAAATTTGTTTGTGTATGTGTGTGCGACGCCCACAGAAGCCAGAAAGGCCTGAGGTGGAACTTGCTGCCATACCTGGCAGCCAGAGTTCAGTGTATATACGCACATGCACACACGCACAAATTAGTGAACGAATGGCATTCAGTTAACAAAACCACCACTGCATGAAAGCAGGGATGGAATCTTGATCCTCTGGAGTAGCAAGCACTCTAGCTGCCGAGCCATTCTTTCCAGCCCCATAAACAACTAAATGCTAAAAATAAAGTTGCTTGCACACACTTTGGATCTCAGCACTTAGGAGGTTGAGGCAGGCACATCTCTGCCAGTTTGAACTGACACAGTGAGTTTCAGGCTAGCAGCGACTGAGACCTGAGACCCCATCTTAGATGTTATAAAACAGGGTCTCTGTGTAACCCTGGCTGTCTTGGAACTCACACTCTGTAGACCAGGCTGGCCTCAAACTCAGTGAGCCACCTGCCTCTGACTATCTTAAAAAAAAAAAAGTTTTGTCAGAGATTATGTGGGGATTACGGTATATACCCATAACCCCAACACTCAGGAGGTAGAATGAAGAAGTTCAGGAGTTCAAGATCAGCCTATACTACATAAGACCCCAACTCAAACCACCAAGTCGGTTCTTAGTTCCAGAGCATACGCCTTATGAGCCAATCATAGAGCAGAATACCCACACCAGGAACCTAGAAATAGTTGCTTGTATGACTCTGTTTTTAACATCAGAGGACCAAGTTTAATCAAAACTATTGGGATGTCAGGTGTGGTGGTTCATGACAATGACCCAGCTTTTGGGAGGTTGAGGCAGAAGGATTACTCTAAATTCCAGGCCAATCTGGGCTACGGAGAGACTCTAAAATGTCTCCTAAAGCAAAACAATGAAGGCATAGGTTTTAAAAGGAGAACAGGGGCTGGAGAGATGGCTCAGTGGTTAAGAGCACTGGCTGCTCTTCCAGAGGTTCCGAGTTCAATTCCCAGCACCCACATGTGGCTCACAACCATCTGTAATAGGATCTGATGTCCTCTTCTGGCCTGCAGCTGTACATGTAGAGTACCCACACATTAAGAAAAAAATAAATACCTGGGTGGTGGTGGCGGCGCACACCTTTAATAGCAGCACTCAGGAGACAGAGGCAGGCAGATCTCTGTGAATTTCAGGCCAGCCTGATCTATATAGTGAGTTCCATGACAGGCTCCAAGCTACATAGAGAAACCCTGTCTTAAAAAAACAAAACAAAACAAAAAAACCTGCAAACAAACAAATAAATAAAATTCAAAAAATGAATGAACAAAAAAAGGAGAACAGACTGACTGGGTAGACAGACTCGGTAGATGGGAAGCACACCTTTAGCCCCAGCACTAGGTAGGTAGAACAGGCAGGTCTCTGAGTTCAAGGCCATTTATACAGAGAAACCCTGTCTTGAAAACAAACAAATAAAGCAATACATCCCAGCTGGGCAGGGATGGCGCACGCCCAGTGCACTCCCAACACTTAGGCGGTAGAGGCAGATGAAACTCTGAGTTTGAGGCAAGCAAGCCCAGTCTACAGACTGAGTTCCAGGACAACAAGGCTACACAGAGATACCCTGTCTCGAAAAAAAAATAAAAAAAAGAAGAAGAAAGGACCAGGAAAGAGAGTGTTAGTTAACAGTCTAACACTGTTAGTTAACAGTTAGTGACAGCTGCAACAACTGTCACTAATCTGGCAATGGCAGTCCTAGGTACATAACCCAAAAAACTGAAAACAAAAAATTCCATCACACGCCATCGGTGTTGGGTAAACTAAGCAGGCACACTCAGGATGAAGTTCCTCGGGGCAGTGTAAAGGTACAAAGTACTGCAGGTGCTACAGGGCCCTGCTTGCAGCTCAGGGTGGGAGGGGGAAGAAGTCACCGCCAACATCTTAAGTAACAGATACTGTGGGGGTCTTGTTAGCTGAATGCCATTTGTGCACTAGTTCGTGTGTGCGTGCGCACATACACACTGAACTCTGGCTGCCAGGCACGGCAACAAGTTCCCTGCTCACTGAGCTACTCTGTACACTGCAACGTCATCACTGACTGGGGGCCCAGACCACATGGAGGGCGCTTACTGAGCACCAGCTCTCACCACTCTCCTGCTGTGTGACCAACAGACTCCTTTTGTCAGGTCTTCTGTCAGGGCAGTGAGATTCCACATATTAGGAGCACACTCTAAACCAAGCATGGTGACATACATGTAATCTCAGTACATCAGAAGCAGAGAACAGAGTCTTGAGTTTGAAGCCTGCACTACATTGTCCACCTGTATCTCAGAAATCAAGGACTGTGGGCCAGAGAGACGGCTTAGCTATTAAGAGCTTATACTGTTCTTGCAGAGGACCCACTCAGTTACCAGTCCCTCTGTTGGGAGATCATAGCTTCCTGTTAAATCCAGCTCCAGGGGAATCCAATACCTCTGGCTTCCTTGGGCATCTGCAGACACATACCTACACCAAACACACAATTAAACTAAGAAAAGCCCAGTGGTAGAGAGCCTGCCTGCCTTGTGCAAAGCTCTAGGTCCCAGCATTTGGGAGGCTGGGTCAAGATGCCAAGTTTAAGGCCAGTGTAGTCTGCAAAGCAAGATCCTGCTCTATTTTTGAGATGGGATCTGGATATGTAGCCCTGGCTGGCCTCTAACCAATAGTGATCCTCCTGCCCCAACCTTCCAAGAGCTGGAATTACAGGTCTGAGCCACCACCGCCTGGCTCAAGACCCTGTCTTAATAAAAAAAGATGTGTAGGCATGTTTGGGGTGTGGCTCAGTGGCATGATGCGTGATTTGCCAAGCAAGCATTTGTGAGGTCCTAATGTGGCCGTGTAACACCTGGGCTGCAGGGCAGCACACGGAGAGCACTCAGTGCTGTGGCAGCTCTCTCAGCTCTACACCCGTCTCAGAAAAGGGTAAATACACGTTCAGGAGAACCCACCAGTTTCTGCTCGTTAGAGACAGGGCCTTGGCGTGTAGCCCAAGCTGCCTTGAACTTGTAGCATTTGTGCCTCCCCAGCCTGCATTTAAACAGAACAGGGTATTTTCAATACCATTTATGGGCTGTTTTAGATTTCTGTCTGCCTGTTTCTTTCGTTTTGCTCACGTTTATGTGGGTCCTGAAGCTGGAGTTATGGATATTTGTGAGCCATCACATGGGTGCCGGGAATGGAACCTGAGCCCTCTGCAAGAGTAACGAGCGCTCCTGACCTCTGAGCCATCTTCAGCCCACCTGTCTCTAGAGACAGCAACAAGGATACAGACTGGCTTGAAATTCCCCACATGGTAAAGATTACCGTGACTGACCCTTCTGCCTCCACTGCCACATGCGGGGATTCAGGCAACTGTAGCTATGGCAAGTTCAACAGGAACCAGCACCCGTGCAGCGGTGGCTCAGTGCTGCTGCACATGCTCTGCTCTCAGCCTGCTGAGCCTGGGAACCTGTCAACTGGTTCACAGCCGTTGCAACTGCTTGACCCCGAGTCATGTGCATATACTCTGGGGAGAAGGACTCTCTAGAGGCTGGATCCCCTCAGCAAAGAAAGGGTTTCAGAGCCATCATATGAGCACCCCCGGTGCCCTACGGAGTCAGGATGCTGCTGTCACAGGGAGAAGGGAAATGGGCACAATCAGACTGCACTAACTCTCTGTACCCGACAACAGAATCATGAACATGACGTAGGAAGCCACAGTAAAGTGCAAGGCTGGCCATTCCCTACAGTGTCAATGATCCTCTAAAAGGAACTTCAAGTCTCTGAATGCTAATGAGCCTGAGGCAGCGTCAGCTCCGGCTGCCTACATCTGGACTCCTCCTATCTCCAAAGTGCACCGGCAGTACCTTGCTCAAGCTAAAAAGGAAGGAAGCTGTCACCCTTAGGCACAAACACATTAGACAGGTCTAGCCATATTCAGGCCACACCTCCCAGGGCTCATCTGCAGGAGTGTCCCATTCTAGGGTCTTTCCTTCTGCCAGATTCTCTCCTGCACCAAGAAGTAAACACCTACCACCCCAGTGCTGGCCAATGAAAACTCAAGTTCTCAAGTGGAGAGTGTCAGTGTGGCCTAGTAGGTGGGGAGCACAGCTTGGCAAACAGACCCAGGGTAGGTGACTTCACTCCTGGGTCAGCTTCCCCACCTGTGAACTGGAATGTGGTTATGCAGGAGGACCCGACCGACTACAACCTTGCGAGCACTAACGCACTTCTGGGGGGCTAACTATGCACTCAAATGCAACTGGCCAGGACCTCACAAACCAGAGCGTTCACAGGTCCTGACTTTTAAAAATATCTTTGGACCCAGCAGTGCTGACAGGCGGAAACAGAACCTATGCTCAGTTGACGAGCAGTACACAAAGGCACAGCATAGCTGGGCAGTGGTGTCTGCTGCCTCAGGAGTGTGCTGGCAGCCCAGGTGCTCAGAGCTTGTTCAGACCTGAGACGCACCAGCTCAAAGGTCTACACTGTCATGTAAATTCATACTACGGACTGTAGAGGATTGACTCACCCAAAAGGGTTAGACCTTACCAGAGGGGCTTAAATGTATAAACTGAAACTGGCCAGAGAAAGAACAGCCACATTTCAGAAAACATTGCTGGTGAGCATTTGCCCACAAGGCTACCATTGCTTTAAAAGGAGGCACAGTGAACTTAAGACAAAGACAGTTATAGTCATGGCTTGGTGCTTACTCTTGGAGGCCCAATTATCATCCCTGTCCATCTTGTAAGTGTCATGTCTTCGTCGTCCTCTAGACCCCAGCTAACTGTGCCGTCGCCTACTCCTTTCTGGCCTTCTTCCAGCTCTTCCAACAGTCGGAAATTTCGAGGGACTTTTACTCCTAAAACAAATGGAAAGAAATTCAAGATGCTAGCAAGTCCAGGGGAAGTTGTTAGCCTAGAGCAGGCTCATCGCCGCTGTCTGAACACAAGGCAGCATGCATGCAGCTCCCAAAGGTCTCACCTACAGCACACACTGAGCCCTGGGGAGCCGGAGGGGTGCTTAGTCACCCCAGCCCTTCCACACACTCCATCCCAACTCCCAGTCTAGATATTGTTTCCTTCGGGTCCGAGAGCTGGCTGAGAGGAAAGGCAAACTGTGGCCTGGAACACAGCGCTTTCTTTCACCTGGACCCAGCATGGCATATTTTGGAGGCTGCAGAGACTTGGAGATGCTCCTAGCTGGGATGACTCACGTGGCCTTAGAGGCACAAGCATTGTACCCCAAGAAATGCTGTCCCCACAAGTGGCTATCAGCAGAGGTACCTTCCCAATAGGGAAGCCAGGGCTCCTCTCCTCATTTGTAAAATGTGCCACAAGAGCAGCTGGTTCTGACTTCTTAGTCCCAAAGCTCAGCAAGCTGTCCATGAAGGCAACACAGAAACCTCGCCAGGTCATACTAGCCACCGGAGCTGAGCCTGAGCCCTGAACCACGTCAAGGTCAAACAAGGTGTCTTATACAGAGCTCAAACTGGGGGCACAAATGCCAGCGGTGACAGCTGACAGCTCACTCCTGGACTCCCCTGGACTTTCCCTGAGCGAGGAAAACCCTTAAGATCTACACAAGCCACAGGCTCTCTTTGACCACCAAGTCCTCACCTACCAGACTCCAGCACTCACTCTGTAGCACAGGGAGGAAAGGCCGAGGAGACCAGGAGAGAGAGCTCCTGGTGCGTCCTGAGCTTCCTCACGTGCAAAGCACAGGCCTGCACTAGCTCACCTGCCCCATCGTGGCAGCCATGCCCCAGGCTCTGGGAGACAGGCAGAGAGCGGTGCCTGCTACGACCCCGGGGAGGCATGGAACAGACATAAGAAGTTCTGATATTTCTAAGTGTCAAGGAGCGGAGTGCAGATGCCAACTCAGCAGAGGAAACGGCTCTGACAGTGCAGCACCTGGGGAACAGGAGAGGCCACTGGAGCTCTCAGAGTGACCTGAGGTTTTCTCCCAATTCAGACGGCCCCCAAGTGCTATTGGGGGGGCGGTGCTGAAAAGGACCAGTGGCCATGTAGCAAGGAGTGCATGGTTCAAGCAGACAGGATTTCTGTTAGGTGGCCTGTGGTGTTTAAGAAAGAGAGGTCAACTCTAGCACCCAAAGGTGTGGTGTGAGTATCTGGAACAAACTTGTTCATGGACCATGAGATGACTTTGGCAGTGACGGGAGCGCTTCATCCTCCAGAGCCTCAATTATTGTGACTTACTGGGCTAGGAGCAGCAGTTGAAAGGACCTGGATTCCATTCTCACTAAAATGAGAGTGATTTTTTTTTTTTTTGAGACAGTTTCTCTGTGTAACCTTGGCTGTCCTCAAACTCACAGAGATCCACCTGCCTCCTGAGTGCTGAGTGGGATTAAAGGAGTTCGCCACCTCCACCTCCTGGCAAAAGTGACTTCTTACTGCTGGGATGCAGTAGCTCAGCGGCAGAGCATGGCCCAGCAAGCAGCTGCCCGCTTCTATCTCCAGCACTACAGAATTTAAGGCAAATAACATTATCCTATCTCCCATTACAGTAACAGTAAAGATACATGCTTGGGTCGCCGGGTGGTGGTGGCGCACACCTTTAATCCCAGCACTCGGGAGGCAGAGGCAGGTGGATCTTTGTGAGTTCGAGACCAGCCTGGTCTACAAGAGCTAGTTCCAGGGCAGGCTCCAAAGCCACAGAGAAACCCTGTCTCAAAAAAAAAAATAAAAAGAACATGGCACGCCGGGTGGTGGTGGCGCACACCTTTAATCCCAGCACTCGGGAGGCAGAGGCAGGTGGATCTTTGTGAGTTCGAGACCAGCCTGGTCTACAAGAGCTAGTTCCAGGGCAGGCTCCAAAGCCACAGAGAAACCCTGTCTCAAAAAAACCAAAAAAAAAAAAAAATCATGCTTGGGGCTGGAGAGATGGCTCAGCGGTTAAAAGCACGGACTG
The DNA here is from genome assembly GCA_028555095.1 of Dicrostonyx torquatus. NCBI lineage: Eukaryota > Metazoa > Chordata > Mammalia > Rodentia > Cricetidae > Dicrostonyx > Dicrostonyx torquatus. The sequence goes on from JAQHUG010000040.1 coordinate 3,501,865, forward strand.
CTTTTCCAGAGGACCCAGGTTCAATTCCCAGCACCCACATGGCAGCTCACAACTGTATGAAAATCCAGTTCCAGAGGATCTGACACCTTCACACCAATGCACATAAAATAAAAATCATTAAAAAAAATAGTTCAATGTCATTTTTAAAAAAATCATGCTTGAAGCTGGGAATGCTGGCACATGTCTTTAATCCCAGCACTTGGGAGACAGAGGCAGGCCAACTTTGAGGCCAGTCTGGACTACAGAGTGAGTTCCAGGACAGCCAGGGCTGTACAGAGAAACCCTGTCTCAAAGAACTGTACACATGCATGCACCTCAGTGTCATTCCACAGGAGCTGAACACCTCGTTTTTTTTTATTTTTTTTTGTTATTGAGGCAGGGTCTCTCAGTGGCCTGATGTTCACAACAGACTATAATGGCTGGCCACTGAACCCCAGGGATCCTGCCCCCACCTCTGAACACTGAGATCACAGACCAGGCCTGCCTGGCTGGCTTTCTGTTTGAGTGTTAAGGCTCAAAACCAAGTCAGCAGTCTTACAAGGCAGTATCACCCGAGCCATCCTCAGGACAAGTCTGCAAGCAAAAGCCACCTGACTGAAAACACTACATAACAGCACACGTGGTCCTGGGGGAGGGGCGACAAACAGCACAGCAAAAATCTAAAAGCATACTTGACTCACGGGCTTGGGAACCACCTGCATTTGTCACACTCGCTGGTGACATTCTACAGCACACATGAAGCTCAAAGAGATTTGGATACCAGAGGCAAAACAAAAACAACACAATTATTCTGTTTAGAGGGGAGGATTGGGAGACAGCTCAATGGCAAAAGCATTTGCTCTGCAAGCACGAGGACCTGAGTTCAAATCCCCAACATCCATGTAGGCATCGGGGAATGGGTGAACATGCCTATGTGCCTGTGACCCCATCACTTGGGTGGAGTCAGGCGAGCTTCTGACTGTTAGACTGTGTCCTGTACCGTGTGGACAGGTGTGCGTGCCGGCATTCTCAAGTGCTTGCACGTCTCAGAGTTAAATCTAACTACTACTGCTATTAGAAACAGGGTCTTCATATGTAGCCTAGGCTGGCCTCAAATTCAAAAGAGATCCTCCTGCCTCTGTTTCCCAAGTGCTAGGATTAAAGGCATGCACCACATTTACACATTGACTCCCTGCAGGCCTGGCAGGTATTAAGGAGGAATCCTGACTGAGTCAGCAGGTTGTACACCATGGTGGGGAGGTGATGGGAGGCATGCTGTGCACAGGTTACCAAAGGGGTAATACTTCTACGCCTCATCCTGGGTTTGACAGGCTTCAGATACGCATTTGATAAAACGGAAGCTGGTGTGGCAATACAGGACTGCAACCCTTGTGCTCAGGAGGCTGAGGCTGAAGGCTTGGCAAGTTCAAGGGCTGGCTGGGCAACTTAGCCCATCTCAAAATATTTAAAAAATGGAAAGTGGACTGAGGGCACACATAGTTCAGGAAACAGTGTCATACAGCCTGTGTGAAACCCTGGGTTTCACTCAGCACCAAAAAGAAGAAGACAGGCATGGTGGCACTTGCCTGGGCTACAAAGGGAGTCTCGCCCCCTGCCACACACCCAGGACTGAAAAGTAAAGAAAACGGCACAGAGCATACATGACAGCTGCACATGCCAGAGAAACATTTCTCTCTGAGCTCCACTGCAGCCACCAGGCACCCCCAGCTTGTTGTATTGGGGGTGGCTGTGTCCCGCTGACGAGAAGTGGGGCCGTTTGTTCCCAGCGCCTGGCTCCCGGCTGCGGACGCTAGCTTATGCCCGAAATAACCACATGACAATTATATTCATTTAAATACTGCCTTGCCCATTATTTCTAGCCTTTTCTTGGCTAGCTCTCATATCTAAACTAACCCATTATAAAAGTTTGTATGTCACCACGAGGTAGTAAGCTTACCGGGAATCATTCAGCATGCCTGACCCTGGTGGCTTCATGGCGGCTCTCTCATTTCCTTTCTCTCTCACCGCCTTCCGTTCTGTCTACTCCATTCATCTAAGGGCTGACCTATCTTATAGGCCAGGCAGCTTCTTTATTAACCAATGAAAGCAACAGAAATAAAGAAGGACCCTCCTATATCAGCAGGGGCAGATCAGAGTGCACCCATGCTGTTACCAATGAGAACCAAGAGACCAGAGGCATTCTCTTGCTGCAGCAGACTAGCTGCAAAAGCTGAGATGGGTCAGTGTGTGAGTGTGCATGTGTGTGCAGCCTGTTCATTCCACAACAGTTTTGCTGTGAGCCGAGCACTTTCCCTCAGTCCAGTATGGCAGGGGGCCACAATACTCTACAGGAGTGAGAGTTCTGTGGAGATGATGCCTGGTACATGGCCACCTTGCTGTGGTACCCCCCACCCCGCCAGTACAATGTAGCATCTTCCAAATAACCAAAACAAGCCCTTCCCGACCCTCTCCAGCTCAGCAGTACAATCCTAAAAGGTCATTCCTGCAGGAGCTCTACTTGCACCTTCTACCGGGTCATCCACATTAGGACACAATGTACCTGAGTCTGTGACCATCACATGGTCAGTTCCATGCCCCTGCCCCTTCAACTCCTGCCTCCAAACTCAATCTGGCCCCTGAATCCATTCCTTGAGCTCTTGATATGCCCACTGCTCAAGTGCTCCATAGGAGTCCTGGCACCCAATAAACTGACCTTCAATTTCCACGCCAACGGCCTTCCTCCTAGATATCTGCCAACAGGCCTTAGGCACTACAACACTTCCCACCCCAGTCTCTGTCATCCCCAGGCTCCTTCCATATCAGGCCGGTCTTCTTGTCATGCTCATCACCTCACCTATGACTGCCGGGGACCTGCCTGTCATTGCTTTATAATGAAGCCACCACCGACCACCCTGTACAGCCGGGGTCTGTCCCACTGCGGCTCCTCTCTGCTACCGCTACAGTAGCAGCTCCTCAGGCTTGTCTTCCTCCAGCCTTTGTGCTCACTGTGGTCTCTTCCAGGCCAGAGGACTGCTAGTTACCAGTTCCATCTTCAACATGCACTCCCTCGTCTCTTGCTCAGCAAATGTAAGCCGACTGGACACTTCAAACACGTGTGTCTCGCCTCCTATCTGAGCACACTTGCTCACGAGTGCTCGTCAGTCTGTTTGCTTACTGTCTTCTCCAACAGGTACGTGAAGTGTGCTGACAAGCCCTCAGTCTCACAAAATTCTAACAGATTTTGGAAAACACATACAGGAATTATTTACAGAACCATTAAAAGGGAGCCTAATTATCATTTTGAGGGGTAAAGACAGGGTTTTACATTGCCCAGGCTGGCCTTGAGCTAGTTCTGTAACCAAAGATGCCCTTGATCCACCTGCCTCCACTCCCAAGTCCTACTAGCATTACATGTGCATCCATCACTCTTGGCTTAAGAATCTTTTGTTTTTTTTTGTTTTGTTTTTTGAGACAGGGTTTCTCTATAGCTTTGGAGCCTGTCCTGGAACAAGCTTTTGTAGCAAAGGCTGGCCTTGAACTCACAGAGATCCACCTGCCTCTGCGCCACCACTGCCCAGCTAAGAATCTTATTAAAAGGTTAAGTATGGATTTTAAATTAAGCAAAATTCCATACCACATGCAAACAGAACATACCCAAAAGCTTTCAATCTTCCGACTGCAGAGGCTAACAGGAGCTTGTAGCCATGCACCTTGCCCTACCAGCTCTGTCCCATACACCAACCACTATTGGTGTGGGATCCCCCTCTGCATGCTGTGAATATCACTGATTAATAAAGGAACTAACTGCTTTGGGCCCATAGCGAAGTTATAGGGGAACAGAGCTGGGGGGAAAACTAAACAGAATGCTGGGACAAAGAGAGCAGAGTCAGAGAAAAGCTATGTAGCCATGTAGAACCTTGCCTGTAAGCCACAACCATGTGGCGATACACAAATTAATGGAAATGGGTTAAATTAAGATATAAAAGCTAGCCAATAAGAAGTTAGAGCAAATGGGTCAAGCAATGATTTATGATATAGTTTCTGTATGATTATTTCAGGGCCGAGCAGCCAGGAACCAACAAGTGCCTCCTTACAACACAGCACTCTCTCTTTCTGTCCCCTCCCCTCTTTGCTGCTTTACTCTTTACCTATCTCACACCATCTTTGCGCTTTTCAGATAGCAGTGACTCATTTAACCTGCCCCTCCCCAAACCGGCCTGCTGTCTGGCAAGCAATGGGGCTCAATAAATGCTTCTGGGATGGACATATGAGACCATAACACTAGATGACGACATCATGCAACTGAGGTATCGGAGTCTTCAATTTACTGTGCATGTGTGGTCAGAGAACAGCTTTGTGAACGCAGTTCTCTCCTTCCTTTCACATGGTTTCGGAGATCAAACTCAAGTCTCCAGGTTTGGCCAGCAAATGCTTTTATCCATACAGCCATCTCGCTGGCTCCACCTCAGGATTTAGTCTCTCAGTTACATTTTACTTATTTTGTGTGTACCATGATGCACTTGAGGCCGTCAGAGGACACCTTTCAGGAGCCAGCTCTCTCTTCTTCCACTACATAGATTCCAAGGAGTAGATTCAGGTCACCAGACTTTGTGGCAGGAACCTTTATCCATGAAATCATCTCAGAAGGTTTTAACGTAAAATCTGGTAGCTTCTTAAATGACTTAAATGACATTTTACTTATTTTGTATGCATGTTATGTTTGGATGTGCTGGTGCCACAGCTGGCCATGCGGTAGCACCCAGGAGTCAGTTCTACCATGTGGTCCTGGGATTGAACTCAGGTTGTCAGTCTCGGCAGCAAGAGCCCTTTCTCTATCCCCAGCCTAGCTTGTAGTCCTGGTTGGACTGAAACTTGCTATGTAGACCAGGCTGGCTTTGAACTCAAGAGATTTACCTACTCCTGCCTCCCTTAGCCCTGGGATCAAAGGCATATGTCACCACAACTGGCCTAGCTTTTTAAAATTTATATTTAGTTTTTTTGAGGCAGGGTCTCTATATAGCCCTGGCTGTCCTGAACTTCCTATATAGACCAGGCTGGCCTCAAACTCAAGAGATCCACCTGCCTCTGCCACAGCAGTGCTAGAATTAAAGGTGTGCGACACTACCAATGGTTCCAAAAGCCTTCTCCATTCAAAAAAAAAAAATCTAGCGAACTGAGTGAAACTTATTTTTGGGGGGGTGGGGAAAGAAATATTGGAGATTGAACCCAGGGTTTGGCACATGCCAGTCAATTATTCTGTGGAACAATACTATCACATCTCCTCTTTGGAGGCGTCATCTCACTGGTTTGCAGGCTGGCTTTGAACTGCCTCAACAGCTGGGGTGAGCCTTCAACTTCTTATCTTCCTGCCTTTGCGTCTCCGGTAGCTGAACTGCTTTACAGTCTGTGTCACTAGGTCTTGCTTTGGTTCCTCACCAAATCTCACAAGAGAAAGGCTCTTTTCTGTGCTGGGCCTGAGCCTCTCCAAAGCACGGTCCCCAGACGACAATGCCCAACCCCTAGAAAGGGTTCCTCGAGTGTGTCACTGGTGTCCCACACCTTAGAAAGGGCACAAAAAGCTAACACAGCTAATGTTGCAGCAGTCTACAAAGCACTGAGAACCATGTGGCCTGAGGCACCTCAGTCCTGGGACCCCATCGGGGCATGATCAAACACTGACTGAGTCAAAATCAGATGTGCAGTTACATCAAGAAGTGTAATCAAGGGTCAAGGCCTAGCTGCCAAGTCTGACTCCTCGAGTTCTAGCCTGGATCCCACACAGCACAAGAGTCAGCCCATGCGGATTCTGACCTCCAACCCTGCAATGCGGTACATGTAACAACACAAAGCAAATTAAAGTAGCTAAAAACAAAAGGCATTGATAACCTAGGTGCTTGAAATATGGCTCAGAAGGTGAAGATGCTGTCACCAAGCCTGACTCTTGAGGTTCAATCCCTGAAACCGACATGGCGGGAGAACCAACTACCTCTAAGTTGTCCTCTGACCTCCAAAAGTATACCACAACATATGCCACTCTCCTAAGAAAAAGTATGACATGCAGGTTGAAAAAGCATTGAATGTTTTACACGGTGTCCTAGGCTAACACTGAATACAGTAATTCATGGTGGGGGACAATTCTGCATTCTGTCAATCATATTTTAAATAAACGCTGATTGGCCAGACAGGAAGTAGAGGTGGTGCAAGGAAAACAGGAGAATTCTGGGAAGCAGGAAGCTCCCTTGGCACACCTGCACAGTCCACCAAAGAAGCAGGATATAAGCTGCCCCGCTGAGAAAAGGTACCGGCCATGTGGCTAACATAGATAAGAACAATGGGTTAATATAAGTTATAAGAGCTAGTAAGAAGACTGAGCTAATGGGCCAATCAGTTTATAACCTATGGAGACCTCTGTGTGATTTTCTTTGGGGCTTGCCAGCTGTAGGGTACCGGGCGCAACAGAAACCCCAGCAAGCAGGCCCTCATGTTACAAATTCAAAGCAAAGAAATATATTAAATTGAGCTGGAGAGACAACTCAGGTTAAGAGCACTGGCTGTTCTTCCAGAGGTCCTGAGTTCAATTCCCAGCAACCACTTGGTGGCTCACAGCCATTGATAATGAGATAATAAATGAGATAATAATAAACACTCTTCTGGTGTGCAAGTTGGCAGAACACTGTATATGATAAACAAATCTTTAAAAAAAAGAAAAGGAAAAGAAACATTTTTAAATCTTGGGAAAAGGATTCTGGGGTGTGCCTACACACCTACAATCTCAGCCCTCAGGAAGTTGAGGCAGGGAGACTGAGACCAGCCAGGGCTACACAGCATGATCCTGTCTCTAAAACAAACTGAAGGTTAAAAAGGCAGAGGGGAGCAGGCCCAGCGGGTGAAGGGCTTGGACGAAAGTTCCGAGTCTGGCACCAACAAAAGGCAGGCGCAGCATGTTTGCCTGTAACGTCAGCATCTAGGAGGTGAAAGCAGAGGCCCAGGAGTCTATGGTCATCCTCTCCTTTTCAAGTCAAGTCAGAGGTCAGTCTAAGATCATGAAAAACAAATGCACAAAAAATCCAGGTCAGCCAGGGGAGTTGGAGGTCAGCCTGGACTACGCAGTGAGTTCAGGCCAGCCTGGTCTATACAGACAAGGAAGCACATGGATTTAACCCCAGCACCCGAGAGGCAGAGGCAGTATCTCTGAGTCTGAGGTCAGCTACAACTGTACAGTGAAACTGTCTAAAAAATATTATCTTTTGGAAGCCTCATGCAGTAGCTCATGTATGTAAGTGCAGCACTAAAGAGGCTGAAGCAGAAGGATTGTCACAAGTTCCAGCCTGAACTAAAGAGTAAGACTTTGCCTAAAAAAAAAAAAAAAAACACAACCAAAACAAATAGGGGCTGGAGAGATGGCTCAGTGGTTAAGAGTACTGACTGCTCTTCCATAGGACCTGGGTTCAATTCCCAGCACCCACATGGCAGCTCACAACTGTCTGAAGATCCAGTTGCAGGGGATCTGACACCTTCACACCAATGCACATAAAATAAAGTTAAATAAACCATAAAATATTTTAAAAAGATAAAAATAAACAAATAAATAAAGTTACAATACAAATATCTTTGGAGAACTGGTGACCATAAAGCCATGGTTCTTAGTTCTGGCAGACTGTGTGTCCTACCCAATCCCCTCCCTTTTTTGTTTTTCAATTTAACTTTTCTTTCTTTCTTTTTTTTTCTTTTTGGTTTTTTGAGACAGGGTTTCTCTGTAGTTTTGGAGCCTGTCCTGGAACTAGCTCTTGTAGACCAGGCTGGTCTCGAACTCACAAAGATCCGCCTCGCCTGCCTCTGCCTCCCGAGTGCTGGGATTAAAGGCGTGCACCACCACCGCCCAGCTCTTCTTCTTTTTTTTTTTTTTTGAGACAGGGTTTCTCCGTGTAACAGCTCTGGCTGTCCTGGAACTCAGTTTGTAGACCAGGCTGACTCCAAACTCACAGATATCTGTTTGCCTATGCTTCCCAAGGGCTGGGATTAAACAAGTATGCCACCACTGCCTGGCTCAGGCCCCAGTTTATGAGGGTGGACTTCTGGGTCCTGAGAGACCAGTTGTTGACTATGGTTTAGGTGTTCAGGGACCAGGACTACTAGAGTGCTGCTCTAGCCTCAGAAGTGACAAGGCCGGGAAGGTGCCCTGGGAGACAGTGTGACTGAAACTGGACAGCGGTCAGATGGCTTTTGTTCTGATAGCCAGTCTTCCTGAAAGCTGGCCTGGGATGTCCTCCGGGAATTCCAGGACGAGAGCTTCATAGGGTGGTCCAGCAATGTCTAGGACAGGCCTCCAGACTATCCTAGGATAGAGAGTCTTCTATGGAAGATTCAATGGCAGCCTCTTATTTTTTTAAAGAGTTATTTATGTTTTGCCTGCATGTATGTAAGTGAACCATGTGTGTGCCTGGTGCCCTTAGAAGTGAGAGGGCATTGCATCTGCTGGAACTGAATTCACTGATGGTTGTGGGCGCTGGGAGCCTAACCTGGGTGGTTTCCAAGAGCAGTCAGTGCTCTTCACCACTGAGCCCGTCTCTTCAGTCCCCATAATCTATTGATCTTTACAGCTTAGTGTGACAGGACAGAAGACTGCTGGTGGCTCAGTGACCAAGTAAAGATCAGATTTTCTGTGTGATGGGGTAGAATAAGTCCAGTTCAAAAGGGAGCACTGAATTCTGTCCCTTTCTTCAGGGACAGTCCCACTCTGAGTTCCACACCTCCGTGCCACCCTGTCAGACAAGCCCATGGCGTTTACTCAATACCTGCTATGTCACCCAGGCCTCGGTTCCCTCACTATCCCAAGAGGTATTTGCCTCAACAGGTTTGGCAAAATGAAAAGATGGGCTCAAGCCAGTACCTGGCACCCAGTAAGCCTTCTAAGCGCAAGTTCAAATCTTAGAGCCAGGTATGCAGTGCACACCTGTAATCCCAGGCTCAGGAAGGACTACCTGAGTTTGAGAGCAGTCTAGGCTACACAGTGAGATCACGTGGTAAAACAGTAACAAAAACACCACACTCAAAGCCCAAGGAAACCCAGAAGCCTGAGGGCTTGCGCACAGACGAGGACAGTGACCTACTTCTCTATGTGGGCACACAGCTGCCCCCAGCTCAGCAGGCGTGGATCACTCAGGGAAGATGCACAGAACAACTTTCCCACCACTGGGGAGGCAGAGACAGGTGGATCTCTAAGTTTGAGGGTAGCCTGGTCTACAGAATGAGTTCCAGGACAGCCAGGAGGCTACATAGTGAGACCCCTCTGGGGAGGAGGGACGATTACGCTGAGGACTCCTAGCTTGTATTGATCCCACTGTCATCAAACTTCTGCAGTTTCAACTCGGGATAGAGAGTAAGAGAGAGAGGGAGAAGGTAGAAGGCAAATGTGATTTTGTCATTCTGTTGATGCTAGGGAGGTATGCTACATGAGCTAAATTCTCAGCCACTCACTTGGCAATTCTCTTCTAAAGATCTATTCTGGCCTTTCCTATTTATATGTGTATGTCTGTGTATATGACACATATGTACAAGTACACACAGGCCTAAAGAGAGGCAGTGGATTCCCCTGAAGCTGGAGTCAGGCAGTTGTGAGCTGCCCTAAGTGGGTGCTGACAACAAAGTTCTGGTCCTCCGGAAGAACAGCAAGTGCTCCAACCATTGAGCAACGCTGCCAGCCCTCGAGTGGTAAGTCTTGATACAATGGTAGGGGGTAGTGCACATCTGTGACCTCAGCACTAGGGAGACGGAGGCATGAGGATCACGGATGTGTCAAAGTCGTCATCAACTCCACAAGGGATTGAAGACCAACCCCCGAGCTACATGAGATCCTGTCTTTAACGTCAAAAAGAAAAGAAGAAATCCCTCTTGGACTGGCTCACCAAGCAGACCCCACTGTGGGGCAGGCTTCTGCTTCTCAGGCTGAGCATATCAGGAAGCAGCTATCCTGAGGGCCGGCCATGGAAAAGAAAAGGTACTTGTTGGCTGTCAGGGACCTGAAATGGCTCACAGTGAGACCCAAGGGAACTGGGGCTCCTTTCCCATCTTCAGCTGCCCGGGGACACCCGTGAATGGAAGGAAGGACTACAATCTCTTTTGCCCAGATGGTGACATTTCTAGAAGCTGGATGTGTGCATGAGGCCACGCCCCTGCATGCATATTTACAGTGGCACCCTGCCAAGGCTTGTCACTCTGGCACTTGGTATCTGGTTATCTGTCAGGGCAGGGCAGGGCAGCACAGTATGTGGGCTGCTAGGTGACAGGAAGAGCCTGGCAGCCAAGGGCCACTGTGTGATATCCTGCAGCCCTGGAAACACAGGAGGGAAGTTACCTACCACTGCTGACATCTTGAGTGGTTGTAGTGTGCTTGTCTCAGCCCCTCTGAGACCTAGGCCAAGATCACAGAAGCAAACGATGTGGGAAGGTGCCAGCAGCAGTGACCACAAAACCCCAGCTCAAACCTTATAGAACTCCAAGGCTACACAGTGGTTTCCTGGCAACCAGAGCACAGATTATTGAAAAGGCTCAGTCTAAAGGTGGACAGGCCTGAGCATAGAGGCCAAGCTCCAGTTTAACCAATTAAGGTCCTGCTTCCACTCTTAACACTCCCGCTCAGCCTCTTGATGCCTTTGGGGCACAGGTCAGACCCTATCATTCCTTCTCTTCGAGGCAAGCATTCATTCAACATACACTGAGCACCTGCTTCATACACTTGGTTCCGTTCCATGGCTTCCCTCTGCACTTAGTAAAACCCAAAGTCATGTCATCTCTCTCCAGCTCATCACTAAGGCATTTAAATCTTCTCCCCTGACATTTATTTACAGGGGGAAGGAGCACCTATGGAGATCAGAGTGCAACTTGTGGAAGCTGGTTCTTTCCTCGAACAATGTGGGTCCTGGGGATCAAGCTCTAGGCCCAAGCCTCAGCAAGGACCTTTACCTGCTGAACCATCTCACTGGTTCCATGCCTTTTAATCTGATCTTTCACCTCTATGAGTTGTCCCCACTATGAGGCCACTGCGACAGTCCTTCCCCACCACTGGTCTATTCAAATGTTACCCCAGAAGCCTGCCCGACCTCTCCAGACTCCCTCCTCACAGCACGTAATTTTCTTCACAACACTTCCTGCTTTTTGGAGTCACTTTACACCCTGAATGGCCTTCTGTCTGGTTTGAATGAAACTCAAGGATAGCAGGCTGGAGAGATGGCTCAGTGGTTAAGAGTACTCACTGGCTGCTCTCTCTCCCAGAGGTCCTGGGTTCAAGTCCCAACACTCACATGGCAGCTCACAGCTGTCTATAACTCCCATTCCAGGGGATCTGATGCCCTCACACAGACATACCAGTAGGTAATTAAGATTTATTAAAAAAAAAAAAAAAAAAGAAAGAAAGAAAGAAACTCAAAGATAGCACTGCCTCTATCTCGTTTGTTGCCCACAACAGGACAAAACAGGGCCCAGCAGCTATCTGCGGAAGAGAGGAGCCTGCCCTATGGTGTCTAAGCACACTAGGTACTCTGCTTCATTGCTATGCCATGGAATTCAGGACCGCCACCATGCTAGATGAACACGCTACCACTGAGCCACATTCCAGCCCAGGCTCTTGGAGTCCAGTCTCAACCGCAGCTGCTGCTGTCTGTGTCTTCCCTCCCCTGTGCAGGGTCTCAGAAGTCAGAAGGAGCTGTCAAACCAGATTGTGAGATGGTCTCAAGCTGAGTGGCAGCGCCACCCCAATACTGGCTGCCAGGCACCGCACTCCCAGGCCTGGCAGGGACACTGCTCTGTGAGATGCTCCTGCCTCAACCCAGTCCAGCCTGACCCCGCAGCCTTGGTCTTCCTGGAGTGTCCACCGCCATGTGTTGAATGAACTGATTTAGCACTGGGCACAGCCTTCTCCAGGAGACCCCAAGCAGAGGCTGTCTGCTTTGTATTCCTTTACTCCCCCCCCAAGGAGGACTCCTTGGAATATAATCACAATGACCCTGGAAAGAAGGCTCCCTTACAAACTTCCCTCCAACCAACCCACCCCTAACTCTGTTGCTGGTGGGGCTGCCCACAGCTCCAAGAAGCCAACCAGTGTCCAGGCTGGTGGCCCCTTGCCCACCTCCACCTCCAGACTCCTGAAGGTGCAGCTCCTCATCAAAAGGGGGCACACACTCTCTCCCGAATCCCTCACTTAGAAGAGCCAGGCTCTCCTACCTCCCCAGACTCCAGAGCTCAGGCTCCAATACCCAACTGCAAGTGCTCAGCACTGAGGCAGACCCTTCAGGTTCCCCCTCAGCTGGTGGTACAGCAGGCTTCTCTTAGCCCACCAGAGGCTGGCAGAGCTTCTCCCCTAAAGAACCACCCTTTCCCCGCTCTTCCTAGTCCTTCCGTGTCATCCAAAGGTTCCCATTTCAGTGTTCCTCTCCCACCCAACCAGATAGTGGGGAGGTTCTGAGTTGAACCCATATATTTTTTTCCGATTGTCGAAGTGACCGCCTCCACCAAACAGGCATTTCCTCCATCCGCCCAGTGCAGGAAGAGGTTTTTCTTTTTTAAAAGAAACATCTGCGGGACTGCACCCCATCCCATGTTCCCCACCGCAGGAGCCTTCCCACCGATGACACGCCCCAACAGACCACCCCCCTCCCGCCAGGGCTCCTGAGGCACCTGCTCGTGCCCACCCTACACTGAGCACCCTCTGAAACCTATCTGGGCAGACCCTGGTCTCCGCCACCCAGGCCTGCTCCCGCTGCGGACGCCCTGCCTCGGCCTGTGCAGATGCCCCGATTTCCCCGGAAAGCGACCACCATGAGCTCTCCCTCTCGCAGCCCCGACCCCAAATTGGCGCGGGGCCCTGAGGTGGCCTCGCCTGCGGCCCGCGGGGATCCGTCTCCTCCTGTGCTCCCTAGGGTTGCACCCGCGTTCCCCACCAAGCATCTCCGGATCCCCGTAGCTCGGGCCGGCTCAGCCGGGCTTCCTGCGGGCGTTCCCGGGCTCGCTCGGCCCCTCGGCCGGCCTCCCCCACCCCCACCCCCCCAGAGGCGCCCGAGGAACCTCCGGCTTGGCCGCACCGCCCACGGCCCCATTGCCCCCGCCCGGGCTTCCGGCCGCCGCCTGCTCGTCCCGGGCCGGGCCTCGCCGCCAAGAGCAGCCGTAGGGAGAGCGCGGAGCCCCGGCCCGGTCATCACGGCCTCCGCTAGCCCCGGGCCCAGCCCAATCAGCCCGCACCCCTTCCGCTAGCATGCCCGGCGACTCCGCTCACCCGAGCCTGTGGTGGCTGCCATCTTGCGTCGCTGTCGCTCGAAGGCCGGCCCCTTCTTCACTCCCCCCTTGAGCTCTCCCGAGCGCTGGTGCGCAGGCGCAGGCGTAAGCGCAGGCGCAGACGGCCCCGCTGACGCTCGCTTGGGGTCGCACGAGCCGGGCGGGAAGGGTTTTGCCCGGGTCTTCCGTGAGCGAGCGCGAGGGCGGGACAACCTGCGTGTCCCTCCCAGCCGGGCGAGGGGGAGGTGTGCAGGTGTTCGGCGCCGGGGCACGGGGTGACCACGCTGTGCTGGGAGAGCAAAGAGGGGGAAGGGCTGCGGAGCCCGGCGCCTTTCTTCGATGGCTTCCCCTCTCGCTGTGTCCTCACCACGTAGCGAGCAGGTCATTATTAATGTGAAAATGAAGACGCCGAGAGATGAAGCTGCTGAGTCAGAATTTGAACCCAGGGTAGATAATCCTTGTTATGGGGTACCTGAAGAAAAAAATAGAAACACCTGAGAGGCCTCAATACGTCAAATTGTGGGCCGCTACAGTCTTGTTTCCAGCGTCGCTGCTGCTACGGGGGTGGGGGGTGGGCTGAGGATTGAGGAGACTCGGGGCTTGATAACCTTCCTGAGGCATGCACTCAGCCATTTTTTTTTTAAGGGGTTTTTGTTTGTTTGCTCTCAGGTAGCCCGGCTGACCTGGAGCTCATTTTATAGAGGAGGATGACCTTGAACTTCTGATTGCACGGCTTCCACCTCCAAATGCTTGTGTTGCAGGCCTGTGTTACACCTGGGTTTAGAAATGTTGGGTGGAACTCGGGGCTTTGTGCCTGCTGTGCAAACTCTCTACTGAGGGAGCTGCATCCCTAGTTCTGCATCTTTTTTTTTTTTTTTAAGATTCATGTATTTATTATATATACAGTGCTCTACCTGCATGCCAGAAGAGGGCACCAGGTCTCATTACAGATGGTTGTGAGCCATTATGTGGTTGCTGGGAACTGAACTCAAAACCCCTGGAAGAGCAGCCAGTGCTCTTAATCTCTGAGCCATCTCTCAATCCCGTTCTGCATCTTTTCACTCTTAATAAATTAAACTCATTCATTCAGATGCTTACTAACCACCTATTATGTAGGAGAAGGGCAGTAGGTGTTGGAGATGGCAACATCCCCAAAGGGGCAAGATTCTGTTCTCAGGGGCTTGCGTTCTAGTTGGGCAGAGAACAAGTTAATGGATATAAACATTTTACCTATAATAGGATAGAAGGAGCAGCAGGAAACAATCAGGAAAGGCCTCTTTGGCGATCCCAGTTCAACACAGACTTGAATATGCAAAGGTCTTAGAGACAGTCTCTGCATTCACTGTAATCCCATCCCATCCCGAAGCCACCCTTGCTGAGAAGCCCCTAAGTGGATGTAGAAACCAAGACTAAGAAAGGTGAAGTAGCCGGCTCCAGGTCGCACTAAGCACTGGCAGAGGGACAAGGAAGCTGGAAACTCACACTAGTCACCTGTTTGGTGTTTACTAAACATCTCCACGGCATTCTCTCTTGAGAAAGTAAGTGGTAAGATGAGGGTTACCATCTATGCAGAAGACAGACACACACCAGATTAAAAGGAGTTTGTTACCATTTCTCCAGAACACAGAGCAAACCAAGTCTCTAGACAAATTCAGATGGATGACTACACAATGCACAAGGCTTTGCTCCAGGGTTGGCCTATGCTCATCAGGTGTCTGTGGCATTGTATTTATGGAGGAGGCTGTCCCGACGCTGTACTTGCTTACTGAGATGTGTCTCCATGTTTGCATCCACAATCCCACACTAGCCTCACTCTAGCCTTGATCTTACATATGCTGGACACATGCAGCTCCTCCATAGTGTGGCATTGGCTCTTTTTGTTACGTTGAATCTCTGGTTATTGGAATCTGCTGCTGCTGATGTAAATCAGTCAAACAAAATTGATAAATCCAGGTTTATTCTGAGCAAAACATTCCTGGGTGGTTCCAGGAAAAGCTTAAAAAAAAAAAACAAAAAGAAAAACCACGAGGAAAACCCATGAAGTGGGGGCTTTTTAATGCCTCCCAGGGGTGGAGTCACCAATGGCTTTTTCAGGGGCAGAGTTTAGACTGAGGCCACTCCAGGGAAGCGGGTTTGGGGTGGAACTTTCAACCGCACATTCCAGACTCTCTGGG
>JAQHUG010000040.1:3527062-3537893 GCA_028555095.1 Dicrostonyx torquatus
GAGTGCTGGGATTAAAGGCGTGCACCACCACTGCCCGGCTAGGAATTTTTTTTTTAAAGACAGGTTCGTATACAGGCCAGGCTGGTATCAAACTTGCTATGTAGCCACAGATGATCTTGAACTTCTAATCTGCCTGCCTCCACATCCTGAATTCTGAAGTTACAGGCTTGGACCATCACTCCTGGAGGCACAGAACAGCTTGACTAGATATACACTGTTGTGGGACAATCTTTTTGTATAACTGTGAAGATGTGCCTCTGCTTAAGGTGTCTTCTGATTTTTTTTTAATAAAGAGCTGAATGGCCAATAATTAGGCAGCAGAGGGTAGGCAAGACTTGTGGGGAGAGGACTCTGGTGAGAATCTGAGGCACGCAGGATTAAGTCAGCAAGAGGAGGCAGTCAGACATACAGCATGGAGGAAAGGTAACGAGCCATGTGGCAGAAAGTAGATCAACATAAATGGGTTAAGTTATAAGAGCTAGTTGGCCTATGATAAGGCCAAGCTTTCATAATAAGAAGTCTCTGTGTCATTATTTGGGAGCTGGCACTCCAAAGAAAGCCCGACAACACACCATAATGTACATTCACCACTGAATTCTGGTGGCTTGGAAGTGCCTGCTCAAAGGACAATCTGCTCAAATGTCCTGTAGGTGGCACAGGCTGTGTGATAGTTTCAGCTCTCATCTCCCCTTTGTTCAGGGACCAGCGTCACCAGCCTCAGCGTCTCCTAACCTCAGGCTCACCCCTGCTTCAGGGCCTTTGCTCTTGCTGTCCCAGAGGCCTTTGCTGTTCATCCTTGGCTGTCTCTGTCCTCCTCCAGCTCTGCTTCTCCAAGGCAGCTTCAGCAATTTCCTTTTCAGATGATCACGTGAAACATTGCTGTGAGCAGGACACACTGGCACAAGCCTCTGATCCTAGCACTTAGGAGGCAGAGACGGGCGGATCTCTGTGAGTTTGAGACCAGCAAGCTCCAGAACCACCCAGGTCTTCATAGTGAGACCCTGCTAATAAAAACCAAAAATAAAATAATAAAGCCAGGTGGTAGTGGTGGTGCTCACCTTTAATCCCAGCACTCGTGAGGCAGAGGCAGGAGGATCTCTGTGAGTCTGAGGTCAGCTTGGTAAACAAAGAGTTCCAGGACAGCCAGGGCTGTTACACAGAGAAACCCTGCCTTACAAAACCACAAATAAATAAATAAACTGTACTGTGTCCCTTTGCACTTATTGCCTCTTTTTCTAGATCAGCTCCCACCACGAAGGCCCAGTCCTTGCTGGTCTGGGTCCTGGCCAGAGTCAAGACATACATCGGGTGGTAATGTCCCCTAAAGGCGTCTGGGACGGACTAGCCAGCACTGCTCTAGCAAGGCCTTGGTAAAAGGTCACTGCCTTGTGCATGGTGGCACAGACCTGTAGCCATAGGATCAGGAATTCAAGGCCACATTAGTTGTGTAAGAAGTGTGAGGTCACCTTGAGTATATGACACATTACCTCAAAACACAAAAATTCAGGACTAGAGCGATGGCTCCATGGCTAAAAGCATTAAGAGGAACTGGTTCAGTTCCCAGCACCACTGTTTCCCAATTATCAGTAACTCCAGTTCCAGGAGTCCAATGCCCTCTTGTGATCTCTGCAGGCATCAGGCACACATGTGGTACACACACATACATGCAGGCAAAACGCATAAAACATAAATTTAAACAAAACGTCACTGTGTCAGAGCTAACTCCCTCTATGCTGGAAACATCACAAAGCAGCCAGGGTTAAGGAGACTCTTCCTTTGTTATAAATATATTATATACATCCAAAACATGACATTAAAATATTACTTCATGTTACAGAAAGGTATTAAGGCGTTCTATTATTTACATTGACAAGCAAGCACCTTAAAAAAAAAATCCAAAATAAAAAAGCCCTAATCTTCCTTTCTCCTCTGACATACTGGCAAGAAGGGACAGTGTCCTCTCCCCAAATGACCAAGCCCTTCACAAGAGCTGTGCCCTGTGAAGATGTCTTCATACTGAAGACCTCAGATGTGGGTGGACATGTGGACAGAAGAACTGGGGTTGGTGGGGGGTACCCGTACGGGTGCAGGGAATTCTGGCCTCTCCCTGCCAGCTGCCCTCTGACCACTGCCCAGCTCTGCCTCCCTTGGGTGGCAGCTGGGTGGTCTGCCCACCTAGACCTCTGGAGTCGGTATGCAAGACTGAGGGAGGACCATGATGCAGGGACATTTAAATGTCCTGGGGGCTCTCTGGATCACTGGGGATAGACCAAGTGAGTCAGTGACCCCCATACCAGTGAGGACCACGGCAGGGGGCAGGCGTGCAGGGCAGGTGTGCAGGGCAGGGCTTGTCAGCAGGATGGGGCTCCCCTTCTGCAGTCAGGCTTGGCCCTGGAGCAGCTCAATGGCCCAGAAAGGCCCAAGGAAAGAAAAGACGAGGAAATGAAAACTCGGTGGCTCAAGTATTCTGTGTCACTGGGGGTGGGCTAGGGGTGCCCGGGCCCAGCCCAGGGGATTCCTCTTCACTGGAAGGGCAGCTCAAAGAGGCTGGAATTTGGCAGATGGCTTCAGTTCAGGCTGGGGAAAGGTTGGCGACCAGGCAGCTGGACACGCTACTTGATCTTCTGGGCCCATTTCATGTCGTCCGCCCGCGGCTTTTCACCCGTCAGGCCCTGGATGAGGTCCTCCAAGCGACGCCAGAAGCCTATCATCTCTAGGGGGTAGTTGAGCCAGCCTGCAGCAGACACAGTCAGGGGGTTAAGTGAAGAGAGCCAGTCTGCCTGGGGTGGGGTCCTTAGGAGACAAGCTGAAGAAGGTGGGGCACAGGGACCCCCCCAGAACAGGGGCTTAGGGCCCTCCCTCAACCACTGTTTTTTTTTTTTCTCTTTTTTTTTGAGACAGGGTTTCTTTGTATAGCCCTGGATGATGTGGAACTCACTATGTAGACCAGGACGGCCTCAAAATCCGAGATCCACCTGTCCCTGTGCTGGGATTAAAGGTGCGTGCCATTCCACCCAGCACTTGCAAAGGCAGAGCTGCTAGATCCTAAGCCCAGGGCACTAACTAGGCCCCAGGTCAATTGTCTGCTGGCTGAGCGAGTATCTAGAGTCTCCACAGCCTGAAGCAGAGAAGGGGCTTTGGCGTGCTCATGACTCTGTCCTCAAAGAGCGCCTGAGACACAGCAGGTGCTCAATAAATGTACATGCTGAGAACACAGGTTAGGCCCAGGCTGAATGCCCCAACCCTCCTGACTCTGGGGATGGTACCACACACCTGTGGTGATACAGAAGTATGTCTCGTGGGGCGCCACGTGGTGGATGCGATGGTGTTTCCGTGGCAGAATCACGTGCCAGTCCTGCAGGACGGTGACCCAGCAGGGCAGCCCCAAATATGTGTGTGACCATTTGTGGATCTGGTTGGTGAAGGTGCAAAAGATGGTCAGGCAGAAGACGAAGCATTCCCAGGGGTACAGCTGCTCCAGGGTCTCTGCAGGGTAAGGGCACAGGCATGGGACCTATGCAGCTGCCCCTCCGGCCAGCCAGCTCCTGTACCAGACGGCACCCAGACCCCTCTCAGCCTCCACCGGGAAGTCTTTTAGATTTGGAGGCAGTGCAGGGACTGGCTAAGAGTGTGGGCTTTGCAACCAGCGGGGGCTGGTCTGATTCCTGCTGACACTGTGGGTTGCCTGAGCTTGGGGCAGGGCTCTGGTCCCTGAAGTAGGACCCGAGGACATCTCTTGAGGAGAGACATCTTAGCCAGGGACTTGGGGTAAGTCTGGGACAGGGATTGTGTCTCTTCTGGGTCCTTCTAGGGAATCAACAGCTCCACAGTTCACTTTAGAGCGAAGCAAAGCCAAAGGCCTTCCCTTGCTGGCTTCTGGCTCATGGGATGGGGGAGGCAAGAGGTGGGTCTCTGGAGAAGGGGCTGCTGGGAGACTGTCAGCAGGGTTGGGGCCTGGGAGCACCCCCGCCCCACCTGTGGGCAGACCCTCTGTTACTCTCAAAGGAAGGTGCCAGCAGCTATCAGACAGATGCGACCTTACCTCTCCTGATGCCCAGTACTGAGCTGGCCAGCTTTGGGATTCCTTCAGAAACGGGCATCGCTTAGCCTCAACTCCCAGTCCCTACTTTTGGATTTTCAGTGCTAGGATTGAACCTGGTGTCTGGGCATGGCAGGCTAACTCTCAGCTACTAGGTTCCACCCCAGGCCTCATAGTGCAAACTTCCCTTTAAATAATACAACAGAACATGAGATGGGCTAACAGCGACTCACGGGGAGTGTATCAAACGGCCAACTCCGGGAAGGAGGACGCTGGGGGCCACGTTACCAGACAGTGCTCTAAGAAGCTGGAAATTGGGTTTTATGCTAAATGCACCCTACTAACGGAGACTACTGTAAGTGACAAGAATGGCCCACACATACCCTGGAGGATCCCAGGAGCCTCTGTCCCTGATACTTCCTCTGAGGAAGCCCAGCTGCAGGTCTCACCTGGGCTCTGGGTTCGGAACTTGTAGGCCATGTTCATTAGCGGCAGAAGCGTCACCAGGCAGTTGTCACCATTGGTCTCAATGAAGTCATGCCTCGTGATGGCTGTGGGGTCAATGTGGTGCTCCCGGAATGGCCTGATGAAGGCCTGGGGTGGAGAGGGTACAGGTGTTGTCTCCTAGTCAGTCAAGGGCAGCTGGTGCCCTGCAGACTCCAAACACGCTGCTGGGCTCTGCTCCGCCTCCCACCCCGGAGCCTCTTATGGATGCAAACCCTGCCTGGGCCAAAGACTGGCAGGCTGTCGAGCAAGATGGCAACACTGGTGGGGACCTTCCCCAATCCTTCTGGGCCCCTGTCTCCCTACCCACACAGCGAGGGCCTTGGAGACAACATCCTCCCTGAAGCAGGTGGAGAGACCCCACATAAACAAAGGGGACCCTGTCGACCTGGCGCTCAAGCCCCTGCTTCTGGAAGCAGCCTTCTGTCTCAGTTCATGCTGCTAAACGGAGCCTGCCCTGAGGCAGGAAAGGCTAACCAGAGTGCATCCATCTCCCCAGCAGCGATTGGCTGCAGGATGGACAGTGTGATGCCAGCTGGACCAATGGGATCAAGTTCTGGGAGTTTGGCTGCCACTTGGGGAAAGAATTCTCTAGGCAGCCAGTAGTGGAGGCCTGAGCTCAGCAGGGGAAAGCAGAAGCCAGAGATGGGGAAAACCCAATCTGGCTCAGTGGGGCTTTAATTTGGTACCAACGTAAGAATCCTTGCCTGAGGAAACCAGTTTGGATTCAGTTTTTTTTTTTTTTTTTTTTGGTCATAATCCAGATAGCCTGAGTCACAGCTTAAAGTCTAGACATAGGGGGCTGGAGAAATGGGCTCAGTGGTTAAGAGCACTGACTGCTCTTCCAGAGGACCCGGGTTCAATTCCTAGCACCCACATGGCAGCTAACAACTGTCTGTGACTCCAAGATCTGACACCCTCACACAGATATACATGCAGGCCAAACACCAATGTAGATAAAATAAGAATAAATAATTTTTAAAAAAAGTCTGAACATAGGAGAATAAGCCAGATCCTGTCTCAGGGCAGACTCCCTGACACTCTCTGACCCACCCATCTGACATCTATGCTGCCACCAACCACAGGGATCCTCAGACCAGTCTAAGAGGGCAGGAAGGACTAGGTCAGGTTAGCAGGCTCTGAGAGGAAAGGGGATTAACTCACAGTCACACTGCCTGGCATACGCACCTTCCCTACAATGGGCAGATCCACAGAGCCCCATGTATCGGCACCCCAATGTACCAGACCGGACAGGAAGTCAGCAACGAGAGCTCCTGCAACTGTGGGCAACAAGAGTGTGAGCCAGGGCAGGGACCTGCAGAGACATCCTGGACCCTCCCACCCGAGGTCGTTCTTCCACTCACTTGGTCGCTTGCTCATTCATTCATTTATACGGGAGGGAAGCATCGGCGCTCCTTCCCAGTGGACAGAGGCTCAAGGTAACATTTCCACCCTGGTCTGTTCAGAGCAGCTGCATTTCTGTAGGAGAGGTGGGTCCTTCGCTCCACCCACAGCAGCCCACACAGCGAAGCCCACTCTGTTGTGGTGAGGCTGCACAGCTGCCTTCCTGGCCTTGTGTTAGGAAGGGCACCAGCTGAGCTGCCTAGAATCCCAGCACTCGGGAGGCTGAGGCAGGAGGATCCAGAGTTTGAGGCTAGCCTGGACTACAACAAACAAAAGTAATACCTCATGGGCAAACAAGTGTCCGTCCCACCTCCTCGACCTAGCTTTTATCAGTAACGGATTCAATCCTTGGGGGTTTTCCTTTGTTTGCTCTCCATCTGCTTGGAACTAGCCTGGGTTACCCTGGTGAGCTCAACAGTGATCCAGGCCTCAGATCTGAACCACACTCCCACCTCCACACGCGTGAGCAGTGTGACGCGCATGAGCTGGAGAAGAAATGGGCCCCGGACAAACACACACAAGTGGTCCAGTTCTTAACCTGCTTGAGATCCAAACCTGGCACAGCAGGATCCACGTACACGCGGGGGGGGGAAACCGAGGCGGAGTAACCAGTGTGCCCCCCCTCCCCCATTCTCCCCTCACTCCCTGCAGCTTCTGGTCCTCTGAGCCTTCACCCTCATTGTTCCTCTCGGCCTGGAACATCCTCCTTTCCTAGACCGCAGTGCAACAGCTCGCTTTCCTCTGCTGTTAGGGCCCCCCTTCCCCAACTAAGACTCACAATAGCTGGGACAGCATCTCCGAGGCTTCCATCACCTTCCACCTCTCCCATCCACTCTCATCACGTCCTCCAAGCACACCTGTCCTCTGCCACTTTTTACTGTCAGTTCTGGGCTTGGCACTGTGGGCTCTCCTTGGGATTGGATCTTGGTTCTGTGACATCAAAGGGCTTTGGCTGAGGTACACACTATGGATCCATACACAGTCTCCTGAGACATTCTTGGAGAATCCACTGTGTGCCAAGCTCAAAGGCCATGGCTACATTGACCCACAAGGGCAGCTGGGAATGTGGGTCTGGGCAGGCTTGTGCCCTCTGCCTCCCTGTATTCAGTTTCTCAGTGTGAACTGTGTCTGAGGCCATTTTTATTCAAACCACCCCCTGACCTCCCATAAGCTTGTAACAACAGCGTAACACGAAATTCATTTATTCCAACTTTGAAAGTCCCCATAGTCTATAACAGTCTCAATCCTGTTTAAAAGTACAAAGTTTGGCACATGACTTTAATCCCAGCAGGCAGAGGCAGGTGGATCTCTGAGTTGGAGGCCAGCCTGGTCTACAGAGTGAGTTTTAGGACAGGCAGGCTCCAAAGCTATAGAGAAACCCTGTCTCGGAAAACATAAATAAATAAATAAGGAAAGAAAGAGAAAAAAAAATAAAAAGAAATCCAAGTCTCTCCTGATATTTATGCAATCTCTAATCTCTTAACTGTAATCCTCTGTAAAGTGAAAATGAGAAACAGACCACATACTTCTAATCTATACACAGGATATACATCACTGTTCCAAAAGGGTGGGAAGGGAACACAGAGAGGAAATACTGGACCAAAGCAAGTCCAAAAACCAGCAGGGCAAAACCAAAAACAAGACCAGCAGGGCAAACTCTAAACTCTGAATCTCCACGTCTGACTCCTTTCAGCTCTGCTGACTGCAGCACACTTGTCTCTCTGGGGCTGATCCCCACTCCCTGTTAGCATCTCTCCTCGGCAGGGATCCCAGGGCTCGCTCTGGCATCTCCAACTTCTTGGGGTCTCCAAGGCAACCCAGGCTTCACCTTCACAGCTTCACACAATGGCTTCTCTGGGCCTCCATTCAGGGACACCCGTGCTGCATGCTTGGCCTCAGCCAGCGGCTTTCCTTAGTCTCTCAGGAAGATCCCATAATCCCTTTCTTATATCCTTGACTCTAAAGCCAGAACCATGTGGCTGAAACTATCAAGCTGTGCAGCTTGCTGAGGCTGGAACATGGTTCTCTTGTTCAATCACATCTTCACCAGCTTTCTGTTTTCAATGGTTTCCTTCACCGCCTAAGCTTGGCTGTCCTTGAACTTGCCTAGCAGACCAGACTGACTTCAAACTCAGAGATCCATCCACAAGCCTCTGCTGCCGGGAGTACTGGGACAGAAGTGTCTACCACCTCACCCAGCTTTTCTTTGATTCCTTTTCACAAGCGGAAGCTTAGCTGGGCGGGGTCTTGCCCTGGGTCACCGTTCCCTTTATTCCACTTAACAGCAGGTTTTTCTTTAATCTGTTTACTTGAGCACAGGACTTAGCTCCATTCCACCTTCTGGTGTCCTTTTTTCGTTGTTTATCTTGTTCCTTTGTTTCATTATAAATCCTCATTAGAGTTACCACACCAGAGTCCAGACTAGGCTGTTTTGAGATTTCCTCTGCCAATGCAATTAATCCAAAACTCTTGACGTTAGCCTAAGGCAGATTTTTTGGATAATGGCAAAAAGCAGCTACATTCTTCACTACAATATCACAAGAATGGTCTCTAGGCACATCCTGATCTTCTTCTCTAAAACCTCTTGAGCCAGGTCCTCATAGTTCAAATAATCTTCAGCACCTCTGTCTTCTATGCGCCTACGAGCATGGCCTATCAAGCAGCACTTAAAACATCCCACTGATTTCCTAACCCAAAGTCTCAAAGTCCAATTCCTCCAAACAAAAACATGGTTTGGCCTATCACAGCAACACCCCACGTCCCTGGTACCAACTTCTGTTTTAGCTAAGGTTTTCTTTTTTCTTTCTTCCTCTCTCTCTTTCCTTTTGCTTTTTTGATGCAGGTTTTCTTTTCTCTGTGTAGCACTGGCTGTCCTGGAACTCACTCTGTAGACCAGGCTGACCTCAAACTCACAGAGATCTGCCTGTTTCTGCTTCCTGAGTGCTGGAATTAAAGACATGTGCCACCACCACCCGGCCTAGTTAAGGTTTTCTCTTGCTGTGAAGAGACACCATAGCTGGGCAGTGGTGATGCTCGCCTTTAATCCCAGCACTGGGGCGGGGGGAGCAGAGGCAGGAGGATCTCTGTGAGTTTGAGACCAGCCTGGTCTACAAGAGCTAGTTCCAGAACAGGCTCCAAAGCCACAGAGAAACTGTCTTGAAAAACCAAAAAAAAAAAAAAGAGACACGATGACCACAGCAACTCTTATACAGGAAACCATTTCAATGGGTCCAGAGCTTAGTCCATTACCATCATGGCAGGAAGCATGGTAGCATGCAGATGCTGGACTCGGGGCTGGAGAGGTAGATGAGCATTCTACATCTGGATCCACAGCCAACAGGAAGAGACTGCCACACTGGGCATAGCATAGTGCGAGCATTTGAGACATCAAAACCCACACCCTAGTGACACACCTCCTCCAACAAGGCCACACCTCCTAATAGCGTCAATCCTTATGGACCTATGAGGGCCATTTTTATTCAAACCACCACAAATGGTATAGATAAATTACCTCGGAGCAAGAGAAGGTTGGGGGCTTCTACCTCTAACCACTTTGCTGTGCCTCTTGCCTCCTTTGGGCTCAGCATCCTTACTTGCTTTGTGAGAGCAACTGTGGAGTCTCTCCAGAGGCCTGTCCCAGGGTCATTTAGTCAATGAAAGATGTAAACACTACCTGCAGGACAAACGGGTATGGAGAACACCAGCCGCTTGTGGGTGTGGCATGGTAGGGAGCCAGAGCACAGGCTTCTTGTCCTGGATGTGGGGATCGGAGTGCAGATGCAACAACTTCCCTCCCCAGCTGTGGCTCACATCTGGTTGTAACTGCGCCAATGTGCACACACTGTGGTGCAGGCCTATGTGGTTCAAGGCCTCCTCGTGAGGATGCGCCTCTGACCAGAGAGGTTCCCACGTGGACTCTGCTCCATGTGGAGTCGAAGGGTAGGCAAACTCTCCATACAGAGCTAGACATGAAGGCCGGCAGGTCCTGCGACTGCAGTCTCTGTTGCTATGGCTCAATTCTGTCAGCATCACAGGGCAGTGACAGCAATGCATGTCAGCGAACAGGGGTGGGAAGGCATGGATTCCGCAGCAATGTGTGTGTCAGCACACGGGGGTTGGGGGGTATGGTATTCCCGAAGCAGTTTGTCTGCAAGTATTTTGGGTTTCACTTGCTTTGCTGGGATAGCTCATCTGGAGTCATTCACGTGTCACGTGCATTGACCATTTCCCTTTTTGCTGCTGAGTACCGTACCCTCTTCTGGGTGAACGCAGAGCCCTCCCCTGACTACTACTGAACTCTAGCTGCATGCTCATTCATGGAGAAGACTGTGTGCTCAAAGGGTCCCTTATTCCTTTAGCTGAAGATGGCAGGGACATTGTGTTTTTAAGGCAGAGACTCCCGCAGTCCTGGCTGGCCTTGAACTTCCAATCCTCCAGTCTCAACCTGTCAAGGACTAGGATGATAGCTGAGCAACCTCATCCAGACAGGCACTGGCACCGGGACTCCTACATGGCTCTCTACTTACTACAGTTGGACCTCTGGCTGAATACAAAGCTTGCAACTCTGGCTAGTCTAGCAAGCCATCTTGCTCTGGGGATCCTGCTTCCACTTCCTAAGGGCTGAAACTATAGGCAGGCTGATTGATATACCTGCTTGGAGTTTTTTTTTTTTTTTAATATGGGTGCTGAGATTTGAACTCTGATCCTCACACTTGTACACCAAGCACTTTATCCACTGAGCCATCTACCCAGCTTCTAGACTGACACTTTATTTTCTTTCTTATATTTTTGGTTGTGAGCCTAGCCTTTAACGGCTGAGCCATCCCTCTTTCTTTGTTTAAAGTTTTTCAAGACAGGATTTCTTTGAGTAGCTCTGGCTGTCCT
>JAQHUG010000040.1:3539768-3553821 GCA_028555095.1 Dicrostonyx torquatus
AAATAAAAAAACAAAAAACAAAAAGAACCATTTATTAAAACAGGATAATCTCCCTTCATGTCCAGTGACAGGCCCCATCACACCCGACCTGCCAGAGGATGACAGAGGCTGAAGCTGGCAGGGATGGACTGTCCAAGGTCACCCGTGGAGGGGGCAAGAGGCTCACACTTAACCTCACAACCAGGTCTGGGAAATGGGAGTCGCACAGGACTCATGTCCCTTAACCAAGCTAGCCAAACAGGTGCAAGGGTGCAGAGCGCTGGGCTCCGCCACAAGCTCGCTGTAGCCTGAGCCTTCATCCCTGTGTGGGCCTGTGTTTTCATCTGCCGGATGACTGGCACCTGGCACTCACGGGGACATGCTTTGGACTGGTGTCAGGAACAATCAGGGTAAGAGTATCCCTTCCCACCCTGTGAGGAAATGGCTCTCAAGTCCTGGGGCCTGGTAGCTGTTTCTAGGGCACCCATTCCAGGCCACTCAGTTGCCCACGAGGCTCCTTTAATGGGGGCAGGGTGGCAAACACAGGCATACAGAAGTCTCTTTGTTCCAGTCCTGGTGGTGGCTGGCAGCTCGCTCACCCAGGGAGCAGCTTTGGCCTGGTCACCACCCTTCCCTGGAGACAGTGGGAAGGGCACAAGGATGGCTCTATCTAGTGACAGCGTGAAGGCTGGGTGGAGGTGAGACCTCCCTGAACGTCCCCATCATCTAGGCTCAGTTAAATCCTGGAGACTCAGCAGCGTGACCTCCTGACCTCAGTGCTGATCTGTGCCCTTCTCCATCACCAAGTAGCTCCTTCCAGGACCTACTGCAGCTCCCAGCGTGCTGTGCTCTCCCTTATCCTTCAGTCATCTCCCACTGTCCTTGTCACAGTCACCAGCGTCCCTCTGCTGCTCCATTAGGCTGGTTACTGCCGCCTCTGGTGGTGGCCTTCTGTGTGCCTCTCAGTTCTCCCATGCCCCTCGCTCTACCCTGCACCCACTCCCGCTCTCCAGCCAAGGTCTCCCCCAGGCTACTCGTTTCTCCTCTGCCACCCGCTCATATCTTGAGCTGAACCTAGAATTAATCCCTGACCTCAACACTCATTGCACAGCAGCCTGACTGTGCATGTAATTCAACTGCACAACTCCGAGTTTAGGAAACCCATTGCCATCTGCTCCTTGGCTCCCAGCATCAGAAATCCTCTCCCCATGGGAAATTTACCAGCGACTGCCCTTAGCACTCAAGACAAACTCACCATCCAGACCATGGCTCCCAAGGTCCTGCACCACCAGCCCACCCATTTCAGTGACCTGCCACCAGGCCTCTTTGGTTCACATGGGCCTCAGGACCCTTGCACTGGCTGTTCTACCTCAGACACAGGCCTCCTCTTGCCTCTCCTTCTCTCAGGCTGCAGTAGCAACCATGACCTTATCTTGGTCAGCTCTCAGGCACGGCACCACAAAAGGCCGGATTCACCAACTGGAAGCTTTTCAGTTCGGATTGCCAGGGCTGCCTGGGGCATTGGGAACCGCTGAAGAGACAGGAACAAGCTGGCACAG
The DNA here is from genome assembly GCA_028555095.1 of Dicrostonyx torquatus. Taxonomy (NCBI): domain Eukaryota; kingdom Metazoa; phylum Chordata; class Mammalia; order Rodentia; family Cricetidae; genus Dicrostonyx; species Dicrostonyx torquatus. Next base: position 3,541,307 of record JAQHUG010000040.1, read on the forward strand.
TGCCCTCGGTGGCTACCCGTGTGTTAACAGACAAATCAGGGCGGCTGTTGAAATTGATCGAGGATTGTGCAAACACCACTATCAGGGGATTACTCACCCTTATCAGGCCCAGGAGCCGTGCAATGGGAGAGCTGGCCACATCGGGTGTGAAGATGGGGCCAGGAGTTGCGGAACCCAAGTCCCAAGCAGGGAAGGGGAGGCAGTGACCTGCCTGACAACATACAGCCATGCCTACTACATACAGGGTGTCCACCCACCCTTAGTCAGGGTGTGGCTAGAGTCTGGGTGAGGGCCAGTGGGCAGAGGCCGATGCTGGAATCCTCTGTACAATATTGCTGCTAGGCATGGTGGCAACAGCTGCCAGGGAAGTGGCCAACTCGGGTGCTTACAGAATATCTACTGTCAGCCCGCAGTGGCTGAGGTAGCCTTGGTCAGCGGTTTAGCAGGCAATGTCGCCTCCCCACCTCTTCCCAGGCAATCGCCCTCTCAGCACAGCTGAATCCTCCTGACTTCCCTACAATCCCAGGAGGCCACAGTGCCACAGCTTCAAAGTTCATGACACCTGCTGTAGTCAGTCCAGCCAAGGTTGTAGGAGCCACCCAACTCTGAATGGGCCTGAGCTCCCCAGCACAGAGAGAGCTAAGCTCTCCCCTGTACTAGCTCTGCCCCGGACTGAGTGACGGCTTGATTAGCGGCCTGTACACTACTGGCTAAGGAAGCCAGAATGCTTACAATGAGATTGTAGAATCAAAACCACAGGGAGGGCCAGGAAGGACCCAGGTACCATGGCCCCTTGGCCAGCCCCAGAGTTCAGCAAAGGAAGAGGACACACATGGAGCCAGAGGGCAGACGACTGGAAAGGAGGGACACTAAGCCAGCTGGAACCAGGAATGCAGCTGGACATTGCAGCCGTGTGGACATTACAGATACTTTGCAGGTCCCTCCTCTGAGCCTCTCATCAAGAGGGAGAGGAGCCCCTATGCCTGGCCAGGGGAACACCCAGGACTTGTAGCGCACAGTGAGTGCCTCATTCCCCACTCACTATCCCCACTCTTCTGGGCACCTGCCACAAACCAGACCTTGTGCCTGAGGTCGGGGATGCAGCAGTAGACGAAGCAGAAAACACACTCTGACTTCTGAGCAGGGTCTCACGATGTAACCCTGGCTGGCCTGGATCCCCAGAGCTCTTCCTCAACCTACCACATATTGAGATTAAAGGCCTGCACCACCGCACTCAGTCAGGGCTGTTTTTGAGGGGCCATCACAGAGGGCCTAAGCATGTGGCCTCTCGGTAGACCTTGGGGGTTAAATGTGTGGGGTCTGAAGAAGGGCTCCAGGCACAGCGAGCAGCTTGTACGAACAAGGGTCCTGAGGTAACTGGGGACGGTGGGGGAGGGGGGATGTCGAGAGTGTGTGGCCAGGGTGGCAGAACAATGACAGGCAGGGAATGCCGAGGCTAGGGCTGTTAAATGGAACGGCCATCGTCACCTCTAAGAAGAGCAGGTGGGGACTCCCATAGCTTGTCCTTGATACAAGACCACCCTGAGCACTCGGTATGTGCGCGCGCGCACACGCGCACACGCGCGCGCACACACACACACACACACACGCTCACTCGCACAAAGGCCCCTGGCACTCACCAACACCCAGGATGACGAGGGGCGTGTGCTCCCAGCGGGCCAGCAGCAGGAGGTGAACCAAGTTGTGGGTGATGAGGCTGAAGCAGAGGATCACAGAGCACCATTCCTGGAAACGCTTGCCTGTGGGGGGAGGAGGAACCGAGGGAGGTGAAGGCTGTGGGGATCCTCAGTGGTGTCGGAGCACACTGTGCCAAACACTCCCACCCACCCATTTCACAGACTGCACCACTGAGGTCCAGAAAAAGGGCTTTTGCAAAAGCAGGACACTGGGCACAGGGTCCATGCCCCTGCAAGAGCCAATTCTTTATAGACAGTACCAGGTTTTCTGGAAACCCCTTCAGGAACTTGAATGATCTCCTTGCATTTTAACTGAAGTTTCCTGGCACCATCTGTTCCCAGGTCAGTGACTATCTGAAGGTAGAGGCCATGACCAGCCTCTGATCCCTCAATCCAGGGATGCTCAGAGCCCGCCAAGCTTCCATGAAGCAAGACACAGGTCATCAGCCTCAGGGTCAAAGAAAAAATAGGGTGCTGGGTCAGAGAGTGCGTGTTGGGGACATTAGGTCCCAGGGTTTCAGGGTTGGCACCTGGATGGCAGCAGCCAGGCAGGAGTGTGACCCTTCCCACCTGAGAAGGCACAGACCCGAGGATCTGGGTGTGACTTTAAATGCAATCACAGTTTAGAGACTCGCAAGTTTAGACAAGCTTGTCGTTCCTTGTGGCTTTGGTGGAGATGTCAAAACTCTGGACATCACCAAAGTACCCACAGCCTGGGGATGAGCGAGACTTGCCTCATTCACGGCCTCTGTGATGCCCAGGTGCTGCAGAGAGCAATGTGCTGATGGTGGGGTCAATAAGAAGAGAGGCTGGTGAGCTGCCACCAAGTGTGATCACCTGAGATGGGGCACACGTGACAGGAGAGAACTGACTCCTCAAAGTCACCCTCTGACCACCACAGCATGTGCTACATGGCGCATACAATAAATAAGGAAATATATGCAGAAGTTTTGCATTTTCTTTTCTTTTCAGTTTTTCAAGACAGAGTTTCTCTGTGTAGTCCTGGCTGTCCTGGAACTTGTTCTGTAGACCAGGCTGGCCTCGAACTCACAAAGATCAGCCTGACTCTGCCTCTTGAGTGTTGGGATTACAGGTGTGCGCTACTACCTCCTGATGTAGAAAAGTTCTTTTAAAAGAGAAGAAAACACGAGAGATAGGAACATTGCTCAGGAGCCAAGCGTAGGATGTTTGAGGTCCTAGGCTTATGTTTGGCATCACACAAAAAACATAAAGAGGAGCCAGCAAGATGGCTCAGTAGGTAAAGGCACTTGCTGCCAAGCCCGATGACCTAAATTCAATCCCTGGTACCCACATAATGACGGGGAGAACCAACTCCCACAGCTGTCCTCTGACCTTCACAACACACTCACTGTGGCACACGTGCTCATACACACTCAATAAATAAATGTAAGACCACCTGGAAAGAAGAAGGCCTCCAGAGCACCGAGACCGCCCTTCCACGCACTCCTTCAGATAAACCACACTGAGCTATTTTGACAACTAATTTTTAATTTTTTTTTTTTAAAAAAGAAGTAAAAACACCATGTGAGTGGCAAGCCTTATGCCTGTTTCCCAGGCAGCTGGGCCCAGAGGCTGGAGACCCTTATGATGACGGTGTGATTACCGTTGGTGCTTTTACCATCAGTGCTTAGCACTGACCAAGCAATTATCAGGATCCAGGAACCCACCCAGAAGCAGATGTGTGAACAAAAAGACGGAGGGTCAGGGAAGGCGGAGGCAGCCCAAGGCCACTCAGCACGCCAGCCAGCCCGAGTGCAGAGGTCTCCCTTTAACCAGCCCCTGCCCTGTGTTCTTCCCTTATTCTCCAAGACTCCCGTATGTACGGGGTTAATGAAGGCCCAAGCTGGGTCTGTTGCCCCTCCCCCCTGCCCCTGTAGACCAGTCTAGAAAGCTCTCTATACCTTGCCTCCTCCTGCTGTGTGATCCTGACACCCCCACCCCAGCCCCCAGGACTACCTGAATGTGAACTCAGGCTACCTCAAGTTCCCTCACCAGGGCCCCAGCACTCAGTTGGTGTTCAGTAAATGCTTGCTGAACAAGCAAAGTCTAATCGCAAACTGTAGACCACGTCTCCAAGTCCGACGCCCAGCACTACACAGGCAAAGATTAGGCTCCATCTGTGTCCACAGCTACTCCTTCCTGACTGCTGGAGCCAGAGCTTAAATTAAAGCAGCTGTCCCCAGAAAAGGCTGACACTGGGGGAGGGGAACTCAAGGGCCACATGCCCTTTGCCCATATACAGAAGAGGACAGCAAGGGCAAGGAAGGGCAAGACCCCCCCAGAAATCATAGGAACAGACCCAGGCCTGGGGCTTCCAGTCCTTCTCAACTGTGCTGTTTCTGAGTCCCGCTTAGTACCGCAGCCTGCCTTCCTCTTCCGGTTCCTGCTTGTGGGTAGAGCCTAGGGCAGGAAGCCCAGGGGTGGGGGAACAGGACACAGGAGGAGACAAGGGACAGGTGACTCTTGCTGCCAACCTGCTTGGTTTCCTGTAAGGATTGAGGGATGAAGGAGGATGGGTAGCGTCACGGACAGTCAAGGATTAGACTAAAACAATGATAATAATGATGACGATGGCTGGTGCCCACGGACGGAGGATGGGCAGCGTCACAGTCAAGGATTAGACTAAAACAATGACAATAATGATGACGATGGCTGGTGCCCACGGACGGAGGATGGGCAGCGTCACGGACAGTCAAGGATTAGACTAAAACAATGACGATGGCTGGTGCCCATTGATGGGAACCAGGTGTGGCTGCAATCAGGATCCTCTGGCCAGGTTTCCTCTTATTTTTGAAAAATGTGATCTAAACTTAAAATCACATACATCCTAGTTGTTGTCAGCCCTGAGAACAAAGGGCTGTCACTCCAGTTATGGGTTCCAGGTCCCCCAGTTGCTTTCAGAGCTGTCTGGCTAGCCTTTGTGGAAACCTAAGTGAGACCCAGCCAAGGAAACTGAGGCACAGAGTTGGATGTGGGCCTGGAAACTGTTAGGTCTGGGCTGTCCCGGTTCCTGAGCTGGCTTTGTTCTCACCCTGTTGGGCAGAATGGTCCTGAAATCTGAGTACTTCCCCTTAAGACCCGGGTTTGGCTGCAGACGGACCTCGGACACTCTACAAAGTGTGTAAGACATGCCAACAAACTGCCGGCACCTCACGCCATCCCTGTGCAAGCCAGGACAGTCCTCCCAGTGCCAGGGAGGCCAAATTATTGTCTAAAGTCATAGCCTAGGTCATCAGTCCGGCAGGCTAGGGAGTTGAGGGGGCTTTACTCAGGACTCAGGTGTTCCAACCTCCACCGATAGTCTGTTCCTGGCCTAGAGTGCTACACACAGAGAATCTTGGCCAAGATGCAACAGTGACTGCCCACTGGCCTGGGTGCCCGCCTGCTGGCTTGCGTGCCTACATGAGGTGGGGATGAAGCCTGGGAGAGGAGGAGGGCACACCTACTTCACAGGGCAAGCTTAGCACCCCTGCCCCTTCCTGCTCCAAACAACCTACACGTCCACTGGCCTCTGACTACACCACTTAGAGCAGACAAGAAGGACAGAGAGGACAGGACCAGTCACAGGGGACAAATGGGATGAGAAACCAGAATCCAGGGACATATAAAGATAAGACCCAGAGAGAGAGACAGACAGACTGAGCGGGGACAGAGAGAGCTCAGCCCAGTGCAGTGGGACCGGGCTGGGCCAGTGAAATCGCAGTGGCCCTGTGCCTTGGTGCTATGGCTTCAGGCAGGCCCATTCTGGAGTGAAGCCAGGTCCAACTTCAGGACCACAGGACAGGCCACTATCTTGGGGTCCTAAGTACTTCCATGGCAAGGGGCACTCACAACTGTCCAAGCTGGTTGGCAGTTGGATCCCACACCCTTCGGGCCCTGCCATCCTTCCAGCTGGGGCACTTGTGAAGTGGCACACAGGGTGGGTTGTGGCCGGCACCTGAGAGATGCCATCTTGGCCAGGCAGGTGGGAGGGAGGCTCCACCAAGTCCACCAGACTCCTTTCAACCTCTGACTTTTGGCTCACTGCTGGGAAACCCAAAGCCAGAGTGCAGCGCTGCACAAGCCTTCAGTGGCTGCAACACCGCATGGGATTAAACCCACGCACTGAGCCCTCAAGGCACCGTGGTGACTCCTGCCTAACTCCTACCACTCCCTTCTATCCCACCCACCCTGGTCATACTGCTCAGGGATCCCCACATGCACTAGGCCAGGTGCCTGCCACCAACACCACAAACAGGATCTACTACTGTCCTGGAACGTCTGGCTAACTTCTGCAGACAGGGTGAAAACCAGGAAACAAGAAACGCAGCCGGGGTAGCTCACATGGGAGTAGGCAGTGCTACCATCCTGTGCTAAGTCTCTCCACAGACATGGACAAAGTGGTCCTGGGGTGCCATAGGTTCCCCAAAAGCCAGATGCTAAAGAAGCATGGCCTACCCTTGCCAGCCCTACTACTGTAGTGGTAGCAGTCTAACTCCAGACAGGACTGGGGTTCAGGACATGAGAGTATGTGGGGAAGACGCCTGCACGAGCCAGTCTCCAAAAATGCTGCCTTTGTGAGTTGACCATTACCAGCGACAAATGACGGCAAACCACCTTCAGCCCCAGGAATCTCAAGAACTCAGTTCTGGGACCCAGGGACTTCTCATTCTGCTCCAGCCCACGGGTTCCTTGTGCATCTCGGCTGTGCCAGGCACACTCCCACCTCAGGGCCTCTGCATTGGTCTCTGGACCTCACACACGCTCAATGTCCTTCCTCCCTTCCACCGTCCTTTCAGTGAGGTCTATGATGTACTCTCGGAGTGCCACCCCGTCCCTAACATGTTCCCTGATGCTTCTGCTTCACAGCACTTGGGACCCTATTCCCCTTATGTGGGACTCACTGCCTGTCTCCCCATCCAAAATGCCAACCCAAGTCTTGCCTGCTGCTGTGCCTTCAGGGCTGAGAACAGAGACTGGGATCAGTAGGCGCTCAATCCACATCCAACCTGTTCTCTCATTTTACAGGTCGGGTCCAAAGGGGTCAAGGCACCTCTCTAAGGCCATGGGGCTCAGTGGACTGAGACAGACAGGGAGACCTACTGAGAGGAACTTGGAGGAACCAGTTTGACCAGTCTTTCCCTTTCTCTAGGTCAGGAGAGAAGGCCTTGACTGAGGGTTTGAGGCCCCCAGACGCTGTCTGAAGCCTGAACCTCTGTATAAAGCTATTCTTCTGAGAACAGTACCCAGGGAATGATCCAGAATCAAGAAGGAATGGTGAGAGGTGACCCCAGGAGAAAGCAAGAGGAAACAATTGGGGCCAGTAGGAAGTAGGCTGTGGGGACAGTCCAGCCCTAGGCACTAGGAATCCCTACTATGAATCCTTCAGGCTAGAGGCCTGAGGAGCAGCAAGACAAGGCTTGCATCCAAGCTCAGAGAAGGGCAAAGGGCCAGGTGAATCATAGGGACCGCCTATTGTACACAAGGCTTAGTGCCACAGAGTTGGTGTCATTACAGTGGGTAACACAGAAAGAAGAGCAATTTCACCTGTGCCTGTGTGAGAACGAAAGGAACCAAGGCTGGGGAGACTCCCTCAAGGAGAACAGGTCCCGAGGCTGGCTGGCTGGCTGCGTGTGGGCCAAGGACCCACCTAAGACAAGCTGGAAAACCATATATACAGACTGGAAACTCAAGGCTGGGACAGCCCTTTTAGGGACCTAGGACCTAAAGAGGAAAAGCAAATGGCCCTACACCACATGCCACTTACAGTTGAAAAAGCATCAAACCCATGCCAACCAGGGCAGAAAGCCAATAGAGTAAGTAGTCTCAGCCCCACCCAGGTCAGAATGTCGGACAACAAAGCCGACTCATGGAGACACCTTGGCAGAGGGACCTCAGGCTGTGTCATCTGACTCTGGAGTGCACAGGCATGTCCCCAACCCCTGGAGACACCCAGCCAGGAGGTGAAATTCCTGAGGCTCCCCGACCTGGAGAACAGGATGGAGCCAGAGCTAGTTAGGGTAAGAGCATGGGTAGGAGAAAAGAAACCAGAGAGGGAGCCTGGCCTGAGGAAAGAGGTAGAGCCAGAACAAGGGTAAGGGCTGGGGAACAGGGGTATCCCACCAAGTCCTGAGAGGCTAGTGTGTGGGTGTGGGAGAGACCAGAGCCAGATGCAGAGTCAACAGGGTCTCAGTCACTGCCCCAAATCTTCCAGGAAGAGGTGAGGGTCTCATTGGGAGTGGGAAGAAAAAAGTTCGCTCTACCTACTGAAGCAGGGACCGTGATAGGGCTTGGGAGAAAGAGCTCCTGGCATACTCTGCAGAGATCCAAATTGGGGGCCTCGGAACTGGACTAGAGGGCTGATAATCCCAGAATGGGGGACGGGTCAGTTTGCAACCCAGGACCCTAGCTAAAACGCACAAGGTGCAGAGTACCAACGCGGGGAGAGGGGCGGAGGGGGACTTAGGAAGTCGCTTGAGTTTAGGTGGCTAAGGGCAGGGCCTGTGGATGAGGAGATGTCTGAAGCTAGGCTGCCTGAGAACCGGAAGCCTTGGAAACGGTCCTGGGGACACAACTCAAGTCAGGGTGGGGTTCCTAACCTGCCCAAGGTGCCCTGGGGCTATGACTCCGAGTGTGCCGGTGCAATGAGGCTGTTCCTCGACCTAGGGGTGTTTCTGCAGCCCAATGCCTCACAGCTGTGGGTAAGAAGGGGTTTGGATGGGGTCCCTAGACCTGGAGGTGCTTTTTGCTAGTTGGAAGCCCTGAGTTCCGCTCTGAAGGTGGAAGCTGGGGTTGGGATGGGGGCAGGGTTCGGATGGCGTGGGGTTCGGATCCAAGGGCGTCCAAATGGACTGGAGTTCGTATCTCGGGAATTCGGGTGGGCTGGGGTTCGGAACCGGGGGGGCTCGAACGGGGTAGGATTCAGATCAGGGTGAGGCTTGAATAGGCTGAGGTTCTAATCCGTGGGCTCCGGACGGGTTTGGGTTCGAATTCGAGGCTTCAAATGAGCTGGGATTCGGATCCGATGGGATGGGGTCTGGACGTTCGGACCGCCTGGGGTTCGATCCTGCGCGGGCCCCACGCCGAGCACCCATCAGCCCGCAGGCCCGCTGCCCGTCCTACCTGGCGAGTAGAGCGCCGCCAGCTCCCGGGCACCAGCGTGCTGTGCACCCCAACGCCGACCCTCCGCCGACTCGTCCTCATCCAGCTCCGGCTGCCGGCCCGGCGCGTCCTCGGCGCCCGCCATGGCTCGTCGCCCGGCCCGCCCGCTGCGCTCTGCTTGCGGCGGCGGCGGCCGCGGCGGAACACGCCGCCCAATGACCGGCCGGCACTGGGCGCGGCGGCCGGGGCGGGGCCTCGGCGGGGCCGCGCGTCACAGCCAATCGGGACCCGCGCCCTCGCCACGCCGGGCCAATCGCAGGCCTCCGGCCCACAGCCAACCGCGGCGCCCAGGGGCGGGGTCGCAGCTGGACGCAGCTGGGCACGGAAAGTGGGACGGGTGTGCGCGTCTCCGCTGCGCCCCGTGGGCTCGAGTGCTGCGCTCGAGCCAGAGAGTAGGCGCCCGTGCAATGGTCTGCGACTTGACTTCTGTGCACGCCGCGAAGCGCCTTACTGTGTGCACGGCAGTCGCGGGTCGCGCATTCGCCGGAAAGCTGCTCAGCTCGGCAGCACACCCGTTGCACGCAGTATGTTTTATTTCGTTACCCGGGAGTAGTGAAATGGCCAGCCTGAGTTACATTGCAAGACCCAGTCGCAGAACATAACTAGTGATACTGCCTACTGAAAAGCCCCTCATGACGGCTTGCTGGGGTGCCCCCTCCTCTGGGCATTGTGACATCACGCTCACGCTTGTCAGCACTTGTCATAGGTTACATCTCCCTCCCAGGAAGAGCCCTTAAGGGCTGTGCCTGGGCCAACAGCTGGCAGATGTTAGAAGCTAAAACAGGGTTTGAATGAATTTGGGCTTAGCAGAATGTCTTGTCTTTAGCACATCTGCATTAAGAGAGCTGCAGGCTTATGGCTCATGTAAAAGTCTTTAGAGGATGATATACAGCGTCTGCCCCAGGGGCTGTAGGACTGAAGTGCCTGGGACGGGCAGAGGGGACTTGAGTCTGAAGGATCTTTCCAAGATTCCATCTTTATTCTGAGTCTTAAGCCTTCCCAGGCTATCCCGCCCCCCCAACACACACACACACACACACACACACACACACACACACACACACACACACCGTGCTCCTTCTCTGGATGGTCTCTGTCCGCAGTCAGTTCCCAGTTTCTTCCTAGTCTCCTTCATATGCCTCCTTCCTTAAAGGAAGAGCTACTTGTGGATGTCCAGGACAGGCTGCAGCCCAAGTTCCTGCCGGCTCCGATGAAGCTGGTGGCCTGACACCTTGTATTAGCTGCACAATTACATTTGGGGTGTCAGGGGTTTATGTGGAGTTGTTTAGGTAGGTGCTGGGTCTCAGACCCTCCAAAACTGCACGTGTCCCAGTGCCTATTAGCAATCAGGCCGAGGTCTCAGATTATCACTGATGTCAAGAGAGCCCTGTGGCCAGCACCTGTGTCTGATAACCAGACAAAGCCTGAACTAACTGTGCTCACTGTTCTTTCAACTCATGAAGCACCTACCTGGTCCTACACAGTCTCTGTTATTTGCTGGAAACAGCCTGACGGGGGAAGTCCTGTCCTGTAGTTGTTTTTTTTGTTTGTTTGTTTTTTTTTTGGTGTGTGTGTGTACATGTGTGTTTGGGTGCACACATGAGTGTGTATATCATCATACCATGGTACCCATGTGGAGGTCAGAGGGTAACATTTGGGAGTAGGCTTGTGTCTTTAACCATATGAGTCCTGGGGATTGAACTCAGGTCCTTATGCTTAGCAGCAGCTGTGAGAAATAGCATCCTGTAGGGGTTTGCACAGCAGAATGGCAAAATCTGATTTACATTAATTGGAAGGGGCACTGGTGGCATACACCTTTAATTCCAGCATTTGGGAGTCAGAGGCAGGTGGATTCTGGACTACATAGTGAGTTCTAGGTCAATGTAGCAAGCTCCTGTATCAAATGAAGCAAACCAAATTATGTATTTATTTGAAAAACTACATCCCTTACTGAGCCATCTCACCAGCTCTTATTTTTTTTTTTTTTGAGACAGGATCTCACTTTGTAGCTCTGGCTGTCCTGGAACTCACTCTGTAGACCAGGCTAGCCTTGAATTTACAGAGATCTGTCTGCTCTAACTCCCAAGTGCTAAAATTAAAGGCCTGCACCACTATACCTGGCTTTTAATATTTTTATTTGTTTTTTGAAACAGTGTTTCTCTGTATATCCTTGTCTGTCCTGGAATTCCTATAGATCAGGCTGGCCTTGAACTCACTGAGATCTGCCTGCCTCTGCCTCCCAAGAGCTGGGATTAAGGTCGGCTCTGGCTTTTAATTTCATTTATAATTTATTTTGTGTGCATTGGTGTTCTGTCTACATATATGCCTGTGTGGGGGTGTTGGATCCCCCGGCACTGGAGCTTTGAGCTGGCTGCTGGGAATTGAACCTGGGTCCTCTGGAAGAACAGACAATGCTCTTCACCACTGAGCCATCTCTGTAGCCCCTTTAATTTTTAAGGTAAGTCATCCACATGCTTTGAAAATTAAAGTGGTATAACCTCCCCCTCCCAAGAAATCTTATCCCCTGCCCCTGCCCATTCACTTCTCTTTTCTTTCTGTTTATTACAGAGTTTATCTTTATCTATGTGTGTCTATGTGTGTATATGATGTGCGTGTGTGTGTGCGCGTGCGTGCGCGTGTGCACTGATGCTCTTGGAAGACAGAAAGTCTGGGACCTCCTGGAGCTGGAGTCACAGGTGGCTGTGAGCACTCATGACACTGATCTGTGAACAAAAGCCATGACCTCTATAAGAGCAGCAAATGCTCTTAAGAGCTGAGCCACCTCCCTCTCCAGCTCCACCTAGGCACACGCTTCTTACCTGACTCTTCTGCATGTTTCCTGTGCTTCTGTGCAAATGCAGAGAGAGGACATGCTTTTGTGCTGTATGTATGTGTACGTATGTTGTGTATGTGTGTGTTGTGTACACATCCATGTAGAGAACAGAGGACTCAATCCCTTTCCATCTTATTTCCCTGAGACAGGATTTCTCATGGAACCTGAAGCTAGCCTGACCTTCAGCAAGCCTCTGATCTCCTGCCTCTGGTACCAACAATGCTGGGCTTACAGACTTGTTCATGCCACCCTGTCCCCAGTTTTTTATTTCTATGTGGGTGCTGGGATATGAACTCAGGTCCTAATACTTCTGCAGCAAGTACTCTTACCTTCTGAGTCATCTCTCCAGTCCCATGAGCACATATTCTTATTGTCCTTCTCCTTTTAACATAAAGAAACAGAATATTCTGTTCTTGGATCTTTGGTTTTTAACCTGTCCTATCAGCAACAGAAGGCTTCCTGACAGACGGACAGACCGACAGACTGGCTTGCATAACAATGAATTACATACTATTTATTTATTCATTTCTTCTTCAAAACGGGGTCCATGTATCTCAGGAGCCTCAAACTCGTTATTTAGCTGAAGATGATCTTGAACTCTTGACATACCTGTCTCTACTTCCAAGTGTTAGAATAATAGGCATGTACCACCCTCCCAGCCTTTTCTCTTTGTGAGACAGGATCTCACTGCGTAGCCCAAGGTTGCCTCTAACTCATGGTAATCTGCCGGTGGCCAGGTCAGAGGAGCGGCCGTCAGCAATGAAGCTTATGAAATACAGCCCAGAGGATAAGAAAGCCACTGTAGGTGCATCCTCTTGCTTCCT
>JAQHUG010000040.1:3567442-3592285 GCA_028555095.1 Dicrostonyx torquatus
GTACATTTACACAATGGAGCACTACACAGCAGAAAAAAAATGACATCTTGAAATCTGTGGGCAAACTGATGGATTTAGAAAACATCATGAGTGAGGTAACCCAGACCCAGAAAGACAAATATCACATGTACTCACTCATAAAAGGCTTTTAGACATGAAGCAAAAACAAACAAAAAACCAGCTTACAATTAACAACCCCAGAGAACCTAGACAACAAAGAGGACCTAAGAGAGACACACATAGATCTAATCTACATGGGAAGCAGAAAAAGACAAGATCTGAGTAAATTGGGAGCATGGGAACCATGGGAGAGGGTAGAAAGGGAGGGTAGAGGAAGGGAGGGTAGTGGAGAAAAATATATAACTCAATAAAAACAACTTTTAAAAAATGGAAGTGCAAAGACAGCTTGGTCAGCTAGAGGGCTGGCGAGTTGGCTCAGCAGTTAAAGAGAGCTTGCTGTTTCTGCAGAGGATCTGGGTTCGATTCCCAGGGCTTACATGTTGGCTCACAACCATCCGTAACTCCAGTTCTAGGCTATACAACACCTTTTTCTGAATTTTGTTTTGTTTTTTGAGACAGGGTTTCTCTGTGTAGCTCTGGAGCCTGTCCTGGAACTCACTCTGTAGACCAGGCTGGCCTCAAACTCACAGAGATCCGCCTGCCTCTGCCTCCCAAGTGCTGGGATTAAAGGTGTGCACCACCATCACTCAGCCTCTTCTGAACTTTTTTAGGGACCAGGTATGCACGTGGTATACACACATGCAGACAAAACACCCCCACACATACAATACACAAATCTAAAAATAAAAATTTAAAAAATGTTAGGGCTGAGCAACATTACTTAGTAAGCTCATTTGTTGCTAAACTTGACCCGAATATCCAAAACCCATATGATGGAAGGAGAGAACTGACTCTCATAAGTTTACCCGTCCCTGTCGAACGCCTGCACCTCCTACACAAATAAGTGCAACTTTTAGAAGTTAAATAAAAAGCAGCTTGGATGGGGTCCTAAGTTCCATCTCCAAAACCAAGATATCGTCGGGGTGGGCGGGAGGTGAGGGACAGAGGGTCAGTACACGGAAAGCCACCCCCTTGCAGGATGCTTGCCCATGCAGACGGTGTATACACAGAAGCCCAGTGGGCGCTGGCTCCCTGGGGCGGAGCAGAGTAGGTGCACCTGGTGAGCATCCTTAGGGTCGCATACTGGTGTGAGCGGATGTCAGGCGACCGCAGGCGGAAGCGCCCTCTAGCGGCAACTCTGTGCAATGCACTTGAGGGCGCACTTCGGAGGTTGGCCCATCACTGCCGCTGAACCCCATACACAGGTGGAGGCACAGAGATTCGTCTGACCTCGAGGGACGCACAGAAGAGGAAAGGGTTAGCTTGCCTTGGCTAACCAGGGACAGGAAAAGGTGTGGGGGGTGGGGGGGACAGGCAAATGTTGGTGACAGGCTTTCTTACCCACTCCTGTTGTGGTCTGTATTTGAAGTGTCCTCCAGATGTTGAAGGCTTGGCCTGGAGTGAGGGTGGGGGTAAGGGGGCAGTGCTACTGAGAGAATGGGACATCACCAGGGGCTAACCCGCGGGGTTCAAGTTGAGCGGGCTATTAGGGAAGTGGGCACTGAGGGCACGCCCTCTCCTCTCTCTGCCTTTGCACTCCTACAGCCTTGTTTACCATTTCTCTGTGGGTCTCTCTGCCGTGATGCTTCAGCCTGGCCTCAGGCCCACAGCAGTGGAGCTGCTGACCGGGGACAAGGTCTCTGAAGCTGTCAGCCATAGCGGTCCCTTTCTTTCTCTGCCTCCCGAGTACTGTAATTAAGTGGGTGCACCACCACTGTCTGGCTAAAGATTCATTCATTCATGGTTTTTCGATACAGAGTTTCTCTGTGTAGTCCTGACTGTTCTGGAACTCACTTAGAACAGCCTGTCTCTATCACCCAAGTGCTGGGATTAAAGATGTCAGCCACCACCGCCCAGCTGAAGAAATTTATTTCTTAAAATTTGATTTTTTTATGTGTATAGGTGTTTTTGCCTTCATATTATACCACATGCATGCAGTACTTGCAGAGGCCAGAAGAGGGTGTTGGCCACTTGGAACTATAGTTATAGATGGCTGTGAGCCACCACTGGGTGCTGGGAACTGAGCCAGGCCCTCTAAAGAGCAGCTAGTTCTCTTAACCTCTGAGACTGTCTCTCCACCCCCTCTGTTGTTGAGTCTCATGTAGCACAGGTTGGCCCCAAAGTCTCTATATAACACAGGCTGGCCCTGAACTCCTGGTCTTCTCACCTTCACCTGCCGTGTGCTGCAATTAGCAATTACAGGTGCGCACCATCTGGGGAGTCAGGGGCTGGATTGTGGCCCTAGGCTGCAGTCTACCTGCTGGGTCACGCGGTCACTGACACGAAGGCCACAAGGGTGGAGGTCTTTTGCTTCAACCTCATTCTGGCATGAGGGCTGGATGAAGGCTGTAACCTCTGTCCTGGTGCCGCCCCTGGATTTAAGTCTAGGAAGATAGGTTCCATTTCTACGCTACCTGCAAAACCTGTTCCCATGTCAGAAGCACGTTCTGGGAGGCACAGAGAAAGGGCCATATGAGGGGACACTAGGAGCACCCAAGGTAAACCATGGGAAACCATGTGGGGAGACCACATGGGGAGGAAAAAACTACCTGGGGGCAACTGAGGAAGGGACGGTTGCGGTCATAGACACCCCACCTCGCCAGCCATCAGCCATGAGGGCCACCCTAGCCGAGGGTCACACTCAGGGGTGAGGAAGCCACCTGGTAGATGTCCCATGGGCACCCATGTTCTTAAATACATAGGAACCCAGAAAGGCAAATGATGTGGGTTTCTATGGCACCCCCTCCCTCACAAGGCCTCACTCTGTAGCCCAGGCTGGTCCCAGCTTCATGTAGATGAGACAGGCACTCTCTTCTGCTCAGTCTCCTGAGTGCTAGGTTTATAGGCAATGAGCCAGGCTAAAATAGAGTTTAAGCCAGTGGATTCTGGGGTACACTGCCTGGCCCTACCCATGCTCCCACTTTCTCATGCCTCTCATTCTAAGTAGGAGCTTCCACTCTCCCTCAAAAACACAGCAGAGTCCCACCCACAGTGTTTTTTCTTTAGTTAACAAGTGACCGTAGAGGGGGCCGGACAGATGGCTCAGTGGTTGAGAGCACTGGCTGCTTTTCTGGAAGACTCGGGTTCAATTCCAGCACCCACATGATGGCTCACAACCGTCCCTAGCTTCAGCTCCAGGGGATTTGACACCCCCTTTTGGTCTCTGCAGACAGCAGGCACACATGTCCCACACACGTTAAAAACAAAACAGAACAAATCAATAGATTGTAGAGATGACTGCCACTCGGTACAATGGTCACCAGCCACAGGACAGAACGTAAATATTGAAATTCAAGCCAGGAGCGGTGGCGCACGCTTGTCATCCCAGTGCAGGCGAGGGGGATCAGGTTGGCCTGGGCTACATGAATCTGTCTCAGAAACAAAGCAGCTAAACAAACACACATGCAGTAAAAATCTCTTCAACGGCATCAACCAGGCCCCAGGGGCTTGGGAGCCACATGTGGCTGATGTGACACAGGGAGAGGTTGTCCCAGCATACCAGAAAGTTCTGTTGGACAGCATTGTCCCATTCCTCCCCCACAAAGCCACCTCATCCCTTTACATTCTCTGTAGGGACAACACCCGTGTAACGTCATAAGCACTGATGCATGGCCACCCGTCTCTGTCTTTGTAATGAACTGGTATTTCTAGGTCAGCAAAAGGTATCTTTTTTTTTTAAAGTCAGGGTCTCACTGTGTAGACCAGGTTGGCCTTGAACTCAGAGATCCACCTGCCTCTGCCTCCTGCATGCGGGATCACAGGCCTGCATCACCATGCCTGGTGCTTCTGGAGTTACTCAATGAGGTCGTTTTTCTCTCACGCTTTCTGGTTCCTTTGTTCAGGAGGCCACGGACTTGCTATGGCATAGACATCCGGAATCAGTCATCCTCCAGCGTCAGGGCTTTAGACGAAGAGATGCTCATCATTATAGGGATGCTGACGTTTGAAGGTGTGGCTGTGGGCTCTCCACAGGATCTCAGAAGATCCCGAGAAAGCGAGAGGCGTCCTCATTGTTATTGCCAAATCCAGGGGAGGGATGTACATATTCTCTCTCTCTGTCTCTCACATTCTCTCTTTTGACCAGGGTCTCAGTATGAAGCTAAGACTGGCCTGGAAAAAAAGAAAACCTCCCGGCTCAGCCTTCCAAGGGCTGTGATTACAAGTCATGGCCACGGAGAGGAACAAGAAAAGCCGAGAGCCAGACAGAGCAGCTCGACCTTTATGGAGTCATTCACCAGACCTCTTCTGGCTGTGGTGCAGACCCTGGAGGCACAGTGCCCCATTCCCCATCAGCACATCTCAATGGTCTCATCTTCAGTAGGTCCTGAAGGTGACCTCCTCCCCCCAGGCTCACCCTCACCTCCTGCCTGGTGGATGTCACCCTCACCTGTAGCACAGATCCCGCCCCATAGGGAACCAGAGGGGTCCATTACAGGTTCTGTTCCGTCTCCATGGTCCCCATAACAGCTAGTCTCTATGATGATGGCCAGCAAAGCTGTGATGTGGCCTCACGCAGCTCTGCAGAGGCAGGGCCTTTGCTTGGCCGTTTCTCTGTACCCTATGACACTCAGGTCCCCAGCATTGATCCCCATTCCTGCAGTGTCTTCCCAGAGTCTGACATGATAATTTTACCCATGCATTGTGTGTCTCTAGTTAAAAAAGTTTGGTGAGCTAACTACATGAATGCTGAACGCCTTTTGCCCGTCTCTTGGACATCTGTGCTTCTCTTAGTGACGCGCTCATATCCTGTGAGACCCACACCCACAGCACCAGCCCCCGCGATAGCAAATCACTGCGCCCAGGTGGACCCAAAAGATAACAAGTCACTCCTGCAGTTCCAGGACTTGCCACGTGGTGGCAGCAGACACACAGGCAAGTTTCACAGAAGGCGGTTATGCTGAGGTTGCCAGGCTGGGATTGAAGACTGCAGAGTGCAGTGGGTGAAACTGAGGCCTCAGAGAGGAGACCTGGTGGTTTCCTTCTTTGCTTGTTTTTCTTGGTTGGAAATGAAACCCAGGCTCTGGTACGTGTGGGAAGAGTGTTCTAACCTAGCGAAGCTCAGATGTGGGAGAAGTCATGAGTGAGGCCAGTTTCCGTATCTGCCTGCCGTGTGATGTCTTCATGGCTTTGCCACCATCAAGGCCTGTGTGTGGCTGTATGGAGATGTGAGTCACCTGTCGGAGAGGACCAAAGGGGCCCAGATACAGGACATCCTACATCCCCATGCTATATGCCAGGGCCACAGAAATGGCCAGAGAACCATCGTAAGAAGGGTCCCCATAGGAACAAAAGGGGTTCCCTGACTCCTTTCACTAGAGACCCACCTGTTGTCCCACCTGTACTGAGTCACAGCTGTTGCCTGCAGGCTGGGGGGAGGGGGGGTCTCAGCTTCAGCCTTCCCTCCTGCAGATACCTAAGAGTCTGAGGGCAGCAGAGGGCGTGCAGCCCACGCTGGAAACGCCCATTGCCTTGGCAACCACCATGGCCACAGTCACCACACCAGTTCAGGGCTCCAGGTCTAAAAGAACCATAGTGTGACATTTGCTTTTCTGTGTTAGGAATGAATTCACTTAAAGAGGCGGCTGGGCCTGAGAGCTAAGGCCTGTCATCCCAGCTACTCTGGAGGGTGAAGGAGAAGGGATCCCAAGTTCAAGGCCAGCCTGAGCAACTTATCAAGACCCTGTCTCAGAAGGAAAAGTAAAAAGATGGCTGGGTGTAGCTCACTGGCAGAGCGTGTGCAAGACCCAAGCTTCCAACTCCAGCACCGTGACAAGAACATAACATAAACTCCCAAGCACACCATGATGGTGCCAATAGCCCATTTCTATGTTGATTTGGCCACATCGGGGACTTTTGTAGCCCAGGTTCCTCCAAACATGAGGGTGGGACAGGGAGAGGGGAGGAGCTGGCCCTGGATGGGGAAGGCCAGCTATGCCAGCTGCTCAGTCCTGGTGGGGCCTCGGGGCCCTGGGGAAGGGCTGGCAGCGATGGCGAGGTGGAGGCACCACCTGCTGAGCCAGGAACCTGGGGAAACAAGGGCACACTCCTCAGGCCTCCCGGTGAGACACTTGGGTCGGCCTTGGGTGGGTGAGCTCCAGCAGGGAGGCTGCTAAGAGGCCAGTTGGCCCAATCTGGAGGCCAGAGAGCCAAGCTCTTTGATGAGGTGGAGTGTGGCCTCTGGGGCCTGAATCACCCTTGAGTCCCTGTGTGACCCGAGTCACCTCTCTCTAGACCTCAGTTTACTGGTAGGACTTTACCCCAAGGGGAGACTTTCTCCACCACCACTGCTTTCCCACAATGACCCTGAGCCAGCAGCTCGGTCTGCTGAGTCTGTTCCCTTACCGGTAAAACAGAGAGCAGGACCCACCTGCAAATGACCAGGAGGATGAGATGAGTGTAAAATACAGCGCGGAGAGGGTGGGGGACCGGCTAAGGACACATAGCAGATGCCTGGATTACTGTATTACCTCCCCAGGTCTTGCTGCATCTCTCCAGAACCCAGAAATGCTGGGCAGGAAGCTAAGGCTCGGAAAGGGGAGCCAGTTTGCCCGAGGCCACACCCAGCTGAAACAGTGGGCAAAAAGAGAGAAGTTGGGCCAGCAAGACGGCTCAGTGGTCTAAGGTACTTACTACCCAAGCCTGAAGACCTTAGTTCAGTCCCCAGGACCCACGTGATGGAAGGAGACCTGACTGCCACAAGCTCTCTGACCTTCATGTGCAAGTTGTGACACACATACACAGCAAATACATAAAAGTAATTAAAAAAAAAAGTCCCTGGAGGGGTTGACATGGGGAGGAGGCAGCAGGGACAGACGGAGGAGTGGCCAAGTAAGATGGGCTTTCAGGACAGAGGTATCAGGGGGCTTGGGGTTTAGGGAATCTGGGAGGGCTTCCTGGAGTAGGGTTGAGAGACAGTGTTCAGGGTCCCGAGGGAACAGGAAGTGTGCTCTTCTGCTGGCCAGTGGGGAGCATGGTGGGCTCAGGACTTCTACTCTGCCAAGGTCAGCCTCCCTGAAGGCCAGGCTGTGGGAAACTGAGGGAAAGTGGCTGAGAAGCTGGGAAAAACTGTCACCAGTGGTGGATAAGAGGAGCCTCAGTGTCCCACTTTACAGCCAGGCCTGGCTGGGTGGCCCTGGGGATGTCACCACGCCTCTCTGGGCCCTGATCCCTTCCTGGCCCAGAGGCTGCTGGGAAGGCAGGGAAGGCCAGAAAGCCGCAGGCAGGGCAAGTGTCTTATCCCTTCCCTCCCTCCCCCCCCCAACCCCCAAGGGCATAGGGAGATGTCATTTCTCCAGCTCTTGGGGGCGGAGGTCACCCCAGCTCAGCAGATAACGCTGAAGGTTGAGCAACGCCCCGTCAGCCTGCTGAGGCCAGGGCTGGGGTCAATGGGTCGGGGGTCAGCCCAAGGCAGGTTGGCAGCTCCTGCCTGAGTGGCCCGGCTGGGAGTGGCAGAAGGGTGGGCCCCAAGAGCGGCCCTGGGCTGCTTTGAAAGGATCCCACCAAGGTTGGTGGTCGAAGCCTGGGGACTGTTCAAATGCACAGAGGGTTGCTTCCCCCGCCTGCAGGGTGAGCTCTGGGTTCTCATGGTTGGAGTTGGGGCTAGCTCCCACCGTAGCCACCTGAGAAGCCTGCAGCCTCTGCGCAGGGCTGCGCACAGGTCTTAGGAATGCAACCGTGTCCCTGTCCCTGGTACTCTATTCCGGGGGTCCATTTCTCTCTGACACCGGGACTGCTTTTAATAATATCAACAGCCTCCACGGAGGCAGCGCAGAGAGGCGAAGTGACTCACCCATAGCCACACAAGTGTGGCAGAACCCCCACCCCTGCCACCTTCGCAGAGAAGCGCGGGGAGTGGCGTAGGCAGTTGCGGAGGGCGGGCCAGGCATAGGGAGGAGGATTGGGATCGGGGCAGCAGGCATGGGGGGGGGAGGCGTGCACACGGTGGAGGAGGGCTGTGCTTCCCAGGAATCGGGGGCCGAGAGAGGTAGGCAGCACCTGGTGGGTGGGGTGGACATGCACCGGGAGGAAGACTGCTCCCTGGGAGTTGGGGGCCGGGGACAGCGGGCTGGATCCGGGGCTTGGGGTCGTGCACCGGCTGGAACGCTCTGCTTCCCAGGAGTCGGGTGGCCCGGGACAGCGGACCGGCGCGGGGACTAGCCACCGCGTCCTCCAGCAGAGGGCGGGCGGCGGCCGCGCTCCTCAGAGTTGCCGAGGGGCGGGAAGGGGGCGGGCCGGCGTCTCCCGCGTCCGTGGCGATCGCGGGGCTGGCGGGGCGCCCGGGACACCGCTCAGTGTCCCCGCGCGCAGACCCCCGCCGCGCCCCGCTCCCCGCCGCGCCCTCTCGCGCTCCCGCGGCCAGGCAATGACGCGCACCGACCGGGCGGCGGGAGGGGCCGGGGCGGCCCTGGCGTGACGCAGCCTTGTTGCCAGGCGCCGCCTTATAAACCTCCCTCTCGGCCGTCGCCGAGCCGAGTCCGAGCTGCGCACGGGACCGGGACGCAGCGGAGCCCGCGGGCCCCGCGTTCATGCACCGCCTGCTGGCCTGGGACGCAGCATGCCTCCCGCCGCCGCCCGCCGCCTTTAGACCCATGGAAGTGGCCAACTTCTACTACGAGCCCGACTGCCTGGCCTACGGGGCCAAGGCGGCCCGCGCCGCGCCGCGCGCCCCCGCCGCCGAGCCGGCCATCGGCGAGCACGAGCGCGCCATCGACTTCAGCCCCTACCTGGAGCCGCTCGCGCCCGCCGCGGACTTTGCCGCGCCCGCGCCCGCGCCCGCGCACCACGACTTCCTTTCCGACCTCTTCGCCGACGACTACGGCGCCAAGCCGACCAAGAAGCCGGCCGACTACAGTTACGTGAGCCTCGGGCGCGCGGGCGCCAAGGCCGCGCCGCCCGCCTGCTTCCCGCCGCCGCCTCCCGCCGCGCTCAAGGCGGAGCCGGGCTTCGAACCCGCGGACTGCAAGCGCGCGGACGACGCGCCCGCCATGGCGGCCGGGTTCCCGTTCGCCCTGCGCGCCTACCTGGGCTACCAGGCGACGCCGAGCGGCAGCAGCGGCAGCCTGTCCACGTCGTCGTCGTCCAGCCCGCCCGGCACGCCGAGCCCCGCCGACGCCAAGGCCGCGCCCGCCGCCTGCTTCGCGGGGCCGCCGGCCGCGCCCGCCAAGGCCAAGGCCAAGAAGGCGGTGGACAAGCTTAGCGACGAGTACAAGATGCGGCGCGAGCGCAACAACATCGCGGTGCGCAAGAGCCGCGACAAGGCCAAGATGCGCAACCTGGAGACGCAGCACAAGGTGCTGGAGCTGACGGCCGAGAACGAGCGGTTGCAGAAGAAGGTGGAGCAGCTGTCGCGAGAGCTCAGCACCCTGCGGAACTTGTTCAAGCAGCTGCCCGAGCCGCTGCTGGCCTCGGCGGGCCACTGCTAGCGCGCCGGCGGGGTGCCGTGGGGGGCGCCGCCGCGGCCACCGTGGGCATCGTGCGCCCTGCCCCGCGCGCGCCTGCCCCGCGCGCACCGAGGACCCCGCGCGCACCTGCACCTGCACCGAGGGGACACCGTGGGCACCGCGCGCACGCACCTGCACCGCGCACCCGGTTTCAGGACTTGATGCAATCCGGATCAAACGTGGCTAAGCGCGTGTGGACACGGGACTGACGCAACACACGTGTAACTGTCAGCCGGGCCCTGAGTAATCACTTAAAGATGTTCCTGCGGGGTTGTTGCTGTTGATGTTTTTGGTTTTTTTGTTTTTGTTTTTTCTTTTTGGTCTTATTATTTTTTTGTATTATAAAAAAGTTCTATTTCTATGAGAAAAGAGGCGTATGTATATTTTGAGAACCTTTTCCGTTTCGAGCATTAAAGTGAAGACATTTTAATAAACTTTTTTGGAGAATGTTTAAAAGCCTTTTGGGGGCAGTAGTTGGCTTTTGAAAAAAAAATTTTTCTTCCCTTCTGACTTTGGATTTATGCGAGATTTTGTTTTTGTGTTTCTGGTGTGTAGGGGGCTGCGGTTATTTTTGGGTTGTGTGTGGTGGTGGGTGGGGGTGTCGCATCTGGGTTTTTCTCTTCCCCTGGCAGATGGGGTGCCAGCCCCTCCCCCCCAGGAGAAGGCGCAGAGTGCTGGGTCAGGAAATCAGTGTGACTCAGCACCCATGGGTGCTGGGGACCTTGCTAGAAACCCTGCTTGGGACGGGGTTGGTTCTGGGTGTCAGGCTTGTGTTGGGGACCAGGCAGGACTCTGTAGAAAGAGCTGGTCCAGACAGCCCCAGTCAGGGCAGGTGCTTTGGTAAGTACGGGGTACGACGTACTGTGTGTGTGGTGGTGCGAGGGGAGCCTGCATTTCTGTTTGGTTTGTATGGGGCCAGGTGGAGGGTGAAGGGGACAGTTCTTACTCTGTGTTCCCTTCCAACCCAGATGGGACGTGGAGCCTCCCTGGCCTGGCTCAAGGTGGCTGAGCCAGGACTTGAACTCAGGTCCACTGCTCAGATTCTCTGGAGCAGCGCGGATTTCCACAGCCGGCCTGCATTAGTGGGAGTTGAGAGTGTCCAAGGAGTAGTGGATATGCCGTGTCCCGCCGTGCCTGGCACGCCAGAACTCTTACATAAGCATTTGTTCTTGTTATTATTTTTGATGGGAGGCTCCTGGCATTTGGCTGTGTGAGCTTGGAGCGCCTGCCCAGGGCTAGCGTCCTGCAAGCCCTGGATCTGCCCGTATCTCCTTCAAGCCTCATGGAAGGTGGGCACTCCTGTGCCCTTTGCTTTATGGATGTGGATGACTTGTGATTGTCAGATCCCTATGAGCACCCTGCCCTGAGGAATTCTGGGTAGTGGGTAACAGCAGTTTGCCAGAGGCCTAGAGGAGTCTGGGGTCTTGGGAGTGACCAGTGACACTGTGGCTTGAGAATAGGGAATGCTTTTTCTTCCCCTTGTCTGTGGGAACATGGAGTATTGGGACTGGTGACCTGTGGTCCTCCGCTGTCACAGGGCTGACGGTGAGGCTTTCTCTGTCCCTTTAAAATCAAAGTGGCTGGAGGTCTATACAGACCCTCAGACACTAGGCTTCCAGTCAGCTGCCTTCTAGGCTTACGTAGACAGACACTTGGCCTGGTGGGCCCTGGAGCCAAGGTCAGTGCAGCCCATGGGCCAGTGTCGTGGTGGCTTCTATCCATGGAGTGACTGTTGGTCAGCTCCATTGCTTCAGGATTTAACCACTTAGACCCAAAGCCTGGCTGAATGAGGAGGTCGGAGAGGCTCTTACCTGTCCAGGAATGGAAAACTTTAACATACCTGTGCAGGCAGGCTGGCCTTGCGTCCATTCTTTAGCATAAGTAACTCGAAGTCACAGAAGTGACACTCCCACTCAAGGTAGAGGGGTGCTGCCTGCTGTCTCCAGGGTTGGTTTATAGTCCCTGTCCCTACCCCAGTCCCTCTGCCCTTTATGGAAGGCTCATTTCCTGGCCCCAAGATCAGGTACCCAGTCCCAAGTGGCAGCACAGATTAGAATGCCCTCAGGAAGGGGGCGTGACCCAAGGCCCATCTGATGTCTCCGGGTTTGGGAAAAGCAGTAAGTGGGTTAAAACTTTGCTATCTGTGTGGCCCGGTGTAGGAGTACAGTGGACAGGAGATGACACTGATGAGGTGACAGATCACCAGGCCGCCAGGGGTCAGGGATTGCCCAGAAGAGGGACAAGCTGGACCAAAAGTCTGGGGACAGGACAGGAAGACAGGGAGAGAGCAGCGGCTTGAAGGGGGGAGGACAGCTCACAGAATTGGAGTGTCTCTCCAGGCCCTTGTCATTGGTGGGCTGCTGGGACCCCCTGCTGCCAGGGCTGGTCAGCCATATTGCCCACAGCCCCGTGGTCTTGAGGCTTGCCTAAAGGTAAAGCGACCAGAGCCTTCCCTGCGCCTGCTAAGGATGGGGGCGTTCACAAAATGTACCTCTCATCTCATTGTCTCATGCAGCCAACCCACAACCTGGTGACTTTACCCAGGAGAAAAGTGGGTGAGGTCCCATTTGCTGCGGTGATCGGCCCAGCCTTGGCTCTAGGAGTCTTCTGCCTGGCAAAGAGGCTCCAAGAGGAGAAGTGACTTGTCTAAGTTTGCACAGCTGGGAAGGGTAAAAGTTGGCATGGGAGCTGGAACTGGGGGGACTGTCTCTTCCAGTCTGAGGAATGTTCCCCTCCCCCCATATCCGGTTCTGACTTGTTTCTCCTCTCTTGGATATTTATTTGCCCTGTTACTTTTCATTTATGTGACAATCATTTATTGAGCACCAGCTGTATGCCAGCTCCCATTGCGGGTGTTGGAGTTGGGTGGTTACAAAGAAGGAGGTGACAATTAACAAGCAGAGAAGGACACTTAGATAATCAGCCACTGGAACAAGATAATGACAGGTGGGAACAAAGACTCAGAAGGAAGAAAAGTGGGGCAAGAAAGAGTGGGGAGGAGCCTTCTGAGAGGAGATGCCTCTCCTGGGCTAGCCTGAGCTAAGCAGGGAGCCCAGGACACCACGTGCTTCATTTATCTTCCATTTCCCATGAGACCAGTCCTAGCTCCCACTGCTCTCCCCACCCACAGGGAAAGGCAGGTACAGGCAGAGTCACAGTCACTGTCACTGTCCCCAGAGCTGATGAAGATTTGACTCCTTGTGTGAGACCAAAGGCTGCCACCTGCGCTACTGTGACCTTAGACCTTCTCCTCCCTCCCTCACCCTATTCCTGATGTTTGTGGGCCAGCTGACACGGAGACGCCAGTGGTGTCCCACCGACCACTCCTCCTTTGGGGGTTCAGATGTTGCCATTGTAACAGGGCTTGTTTGGGGCAGTGAAGCTCCTAGGCTGGGCAAAGCAGGCCAGGCCAGGATGGACCAGGAGCTGGTAACCAAGCCCTTCTTGTGTCCTCTGAGGCAGAAAGCAGGAGTCCTATTTCGTGATGTGTGGGGACCCAAGGCTCTTCACAGGATCCACAGGAATATTCTTAAAGAGCAGTGAAGCCCTTTTTTTAAACCCAAGATTATGGGGTAATTTAGAGGCACAGGATTTGCACGGGATTTAAACCATGTCAGGAGTCTTGGTAAGTGGAGGGTACCTTTGCTGTCGATAAAAAGATGAGCAGTGTGTATGTGTTAGAAACCACCTGCAAGGTTCCGTGCCAGAGGACCAGCGTTGACAGAGCTGCATTTGAACCCAGGGCAGTTGGTAGGTTCCGACCCTACTGGCCTGGCCCTGCCACGCGTGAGGCTGACAGCAAGTGTGCACAGCCTCTAAGGGCTAAGATGTGCACGAGGACCCATGATCCTGAGCTTTGTCTTGTGCTGGCTGAAGACATCAAGCAAGACATTTGGCCTCTCTGTGCTTGGCCTTCTTCACCATGGACTGAGAGTCCATCTGGTCAGCCAGTGTCAAACAAACAAACGCTCGTTGCGGGGCCCCAAGTGAGGGGAGTTACCTGCTAATAGAAACAGAGTGTTGTGTGACCCCTGGTGGGCTGGCACATGCCTGTTACCTCAACACAAGGTCAGGAGTTCAAGATTAGCCTTGGCTACATATGAAGTTTGAGGCTAGCCTGGGCTACATAAGACCCTGTCTCAAGCTCCTCAACCCTCCAAAGGAAGCAGTAACAAACTGGTTCAGACAGTGATGACAGCCTTGAGAAAATAAGCCTGAGAAGTGGTTGAAGGAACCTGAGGAGGGATCATAGGGGGAGGTCAGCAGGTGCAAAGGCCCCGAGGCTAGAGCGGTGACAGCCAGCCAGGCCTAGAACTGCAGAGGGTGGTGGGTTCTTCTCGCAGGGCCTCTGAGGCCAGGGTGAGGCCAACAGAGGCTCTTTAAGGATGACTGAGTGGGTGTCCCTGCCAGAGCCTGGCACCCACAAAGTCCTTGATAAGTCTGTTGACGAATGAAACAGGCCCCTCGGCCCTGGGGGCTAGGCAAAGGGCAGTGGGTGAAGGAGCAGAGCGCCTGCCGGCCTGCCTGCCTGGCCCAGGAGACTTGAGGGATTCAAGCCTGTGACCCAGGGCCTGGAGCCATTTGCACTGAGCCTTGTGCCAGGCAGGAAGAGGGGCCAGGCTGGCCAGGAGGGACTGGAGAAACAAAGGCTGGGAGGAGAGAGAGAGAGAGAGAGAGAGAGAGAGAGAGAGAGAGAGAGAGAGAGAGAGAGAAGTGTTCTCTGGGAAGCAGTAGTTGTGGGATAGAGGGCACAGACAAACAAAGCTGCAAGGCCGCAGAGGGAAGCCAGGCCTCCTGTGGCCTCAAGACTGGGGGACAGGCAGGAGACTGGACTTCCAAGAGACATTTTGCTTTTATTTAATTTCCAGAGAATTACTAATGTGGAGTACCAATAAAAGGAACTCAGAAGCACCCATGGTTTTAATACCCAAAAATAAACCTGTTAAATATTGCTGCGTGGCCTTAGGTATGTTACTTTGCCTCTCTGTGCCTCCGATTCATTGCTTATTAAGTGGGATAATAATGACCTGGCTTCTGATAAGGACGCAGTGAAGGTGAGTTGGCTTACATACTATGTTTAACACGATCCCGTCCTGGTACAGGGTGGGGGTTAGCCGTTGTCCTTGTACGGTGCCGCTGAATCCACTGTGTTGTGGACACGAACTGGGCAAGCAGTTCTCTTACCTGACTGTGACAAGAAGATAGCAACATTCTTGGGAGTGTTCTGAAAAGGTTTGACAGGTTAGTTCATGCAGAGACCTCTAGAATTTTCTTGCACAGATTTTCATCCCATCCCCCTTTATGGTCGCTACAGTTGCCAGTCCACATACACACCTCCCCTTCTTCCTTAGCAGAGGACTGCCCCATTTCTGGGAACAGCCGCCTTATGGAGAGACTCTATTTCCCAGCTTCTCTTGCAGCTAGGAATGAATGACCGGTGAGCTGTGCGCAGGAACTGTAGGAGGGGGCTGCCGGACGTCTTTTCAGGACTCAGCTGTGAGGCACAGGCCCTTGATTTCTGTGTTCTGCCTGGCATTCAGACGTGATGGTTAAAGGAGCCAAGGACATCTTGAACCCGGAGCCGACTCTGTGCATGGTGGCAAACCCAAAACACAAAAGGCGTCTGAGTCCCGACGGCGGAGGAGCCATACGGGTCCTTCCTGGCCTTGCCCTGTGCTTGTTTACGTGGAGAAAAGTACCGTTCATTGAGACCTTTGTCATTTGGTTTCCTGTTACTGGCAGCTGAGTTCATTTCTGATACATTTGCCCAAATGGCACAGAGCTGACTGGGTCTCTTTGTCACCTGTGTTTCTTAGTGGTGGCCTACTGCTTCCTTGTCTGGGCTGATCTGCTGCCACCATTGCCCTGAGTGCAGAAAAGGTCTCTGTTAGATCAGGCGAAAGGGTTGATTAATACATTTGAGTCACAGAGGTCATGTGTGAAGGCGCCTGGTGACTCCAGATGACTCTGGAGTCTCAGTGTGCTTCAGGTAAGGCTTGACCCAGGCCCTTGGTCTGGGTAGAAACTTCCCTACTGGCTTCAGCAGGCTTCAGACTCCGCTTTCTCTCCTGGGTCCAGAAAGGGGGCCCCCGAGTGTCAGAGGAGCCCAGGCCCTGTTGTGGGAATAGAGCATGTTGTCAACTGCGTAGGGCCCAGATGTCACCCAGAATGACCTCTATGCTCCAAGACCCAGCCACCAGCACCTGCTGCCTGGAGATGCCAGTCTACCAGGGCTGGAAGGCACCTTCGCCAGCTGCCAGGGCCAGCCTCGCTGAGATTGCTGCGAGGAGAGTCAGGAGGCCAGGGAGCTGGCCGGGTAGGTTATTATTTTTATAGCTGTCACCAGATCCCAGGCCCAGCCTTGCAACCCTGGCAGGGACAGAGGCAGTCAGGGAGGAGGAAGACTCCTCAGAGGCTTGGTAGCCAGGGGAGGGGCTGTGGAGGAGAGAGCACTGGGGCGGGTCAGGGCCTGCAGGGCCTCAGCCGCTCCTGCTCCATGGGGTGGCTGACTGATGAACAGAAGCAACATTTCTGGCCTTCGTCCCTGACCCCAGGTACACGCATGAGGTTGTTTGTCAGAGACTGTTTCAAGAACTACACTGGGTCTCTCTTGAGTTCCCTTACACCTACTCCAAGGCCATTTCCCCCCTTGTTTTACAGGCTCATCCTGTCTGGCCCATGTGGCTATCTCCTGCTGTGTGTCCTCTTCCTAATGTCCACACCTGCAAAGGTACCTACCTTCTTTCCCAGGCTGCAGCCCCGAAGAGTCCCTCGCCACACCTAGGTTATCAGTACCCTGATTTTGTGGTTAAGACAGTATGTGATGCAGCCTAGGCTGGACTTGAAATTCTCATCCCCTGGCCTCTCCTTCCTGAGTGCTGGGATTACAGACCTGCCCTATGCCAGGTTTCAGGAGATGCCAGAGATGGAACCCCAGACCTCATGTATACTAGATGAGCACACTTTACCCACTGAGCCATATCCCCAGCCTCAATACCTCGATATCTGATAGCAAGAACTGGTTCATTTGTTTCTATGAATTGTGTTCAAAGAAACCTATGCAGTGGCCCCAAGTCCAGCCTGACGTTTTCCCAGGTGACAGTGTGTAGCTCACTAGTGCTTTTTATTGTTGAGTGGTGCAAATATGTGGTTGCTCCCTAATTTAATGTCTTGGGAACACATGGGTTCCTGTCTGTGCTTTTTAGGGGTGGCTGATGTGAACACTTTGCAGACAGCTCTTTAAGCGATCCAGAGTGTGGGCTTCAGGGTCACATCCTTGGGAAACATAGCGAATGATGGCTGTGTTTGAATTTCTGCTCATGGTAACAACACCACAAGTGAGTGTGTGTGTGTGTGTGTGTGTGTGTGTGTATTTAAAAAAAAAAAACAACTAAACAAGCCGGGCAGCACTTGGGAGGCAGAGGCAGGCAGATATCTGTGAGTTCGAGACCAGCCTGGTCTACAAGAGCTAGTTCCAGGACAGGCTCCAAAAGCTACAGAGAAACCCTGTCTCAAAAAACCAAACCAAACCAAACAAAACAAAAAAGTTAAAAAACAAAACAAAACACCTTTCCTTTTGAAAAAGATATAAGATTTATAGGAAAATGACAAACTCTAAATGATATACTCTGAATGGAGAATGAATCGCTGAGCTGTCATCAATCCTTCACAATTTGTTTACTTTTAAACTTTTGTTTTTTTTATGCTTCCCTGTGTAGTAGCTCTGGCTGCCCTGGAACTCACTGTGTAGACCAGGCTAGACGTCCTGTGCCTCAGCATGCCTATGTAGCTGCGGCAAGTCGTGGGACTTGGGAAGCTGTTTGTGGCTCACATTGTCACATGTGGTCCTCTCAGTGGCCCCACAGGTCCATCTCCTTGCATGTGACCCAGGCTCCCGAGTCTCTGCAGGACCCGAGGGCTGAGCTCATCTCTGTCCCTGTGCAGACGGTCACATTCTGGTCACCTGATCAGAGCAAGTCCTGCAGGGCTTCACTTTCGGTTTTGGTTCAGGGTTCTTGAGACCCGCCTGCCCTAGACAAACAGCCCTGGCTGGCCTCAAAGTCACAGTCAGTTCCCAGCTTCTGTCTCCGGAGCTCTGAACTCACCAGCAGCCACCATAGGGGGTCAGGGAGTCAGATTTGTAATGTAGCGTCTCTTTCTTTGTACTTAATAGAGTTTTGAGGGGAGGAACTTTGAAACAATGTAAATATTTTGGATGGCCTCCGATTTTCAAGGGTTCATTTGTTTACTTATTGAATAACCTTTTTGTTACATTTAGTTGTTTTATTTATTATTTATTTATGTGTGTGGAAGGTCAGAGGGCAACTTGTAGGAGTTGATTCTTCCCTCCGTGTGTCCAGACGATCAACTCAGGTCATCAGATTTGACACAGGCACGTTTACCCAGAGTCATCTTGCTGACCTGTTCTTGCTTATCTATCTATTGAGAGGCTGTTGTTCATGTATGTGTGAGTGTGTATGCCTGCGGTGTGCGTGTTCATCTGGGGTGTGTGTGCACCTGTGGCGGCTGCAGGTGACAGTCAGCTGCCTTCCTCAGTCACGCTCTGCCTTGATAGGCACTTTCACTGAACCTGGAGCTCAGCATTGTGTCTGACCATTGGGTCTGGGGTCTGCCTGTTCCCACCTCCCCAGCACTGGGATTACAAGCTCACCATCACACATGGCTTTATGTGGGTGCTGGAGCTCTGATTGCAAGGCAAGTACCTTATTCACTGAGCCATCCACCAGCCCCTTCTTTATTTTTATCACTATGGTGTCATGGCTTCTTCATTCTCGGTGTGGGGGGGGCTCAAATCACCACCACCACCACTGCTACCACCACCACCACCGTCATCATCATCATCTTAATTTATTAATATGCTAAACTTGTCTGGGATCCTGGAGCCTGGGCCCCTACCCCTTGTGTTCAGAGGACAGGGCTCAGGCTGCTCCCTGAGTCCTTCATTCTCAGCTCCCAAAGGTTGGGGTTCTCAGAACTCTCAGAAGCCTCTGAAACCTAAGAAAACAACAGCCTTGGACCTGAGATGCCATCTTTGTAAGACGAAACCCTTCCTCAAGTCCCAGGTGGGCTGTACATTAGAACTGGCCCTTTTTCTCTTTGCTCACTGGGTCCAGGTAGAAAAGGGGATCCAGCAATGCTGGGGCCTGCCTGCCAACTCCTTATGTCTGGTATGTGTTGGGGTGCCGCAGCCTCCACACAATGGCATTTGGAATTCGGTCACTTCCTTTTCTGGACTTTCTATGGGCAAAAAGTGTATAGTACCACACTCTTACCGTCACATACTGGACTACACTGGCTTCTCCCTCCAGCGGGGTCTTGAATGCCTGGTGATCCTCCTGCCTCAGCAACCTTAGCACTGAGATTTCAGGGGCAAGCAACCACTCTCTGATTTCTTTTTGAGATAGTATCTCCCTATGCATGTAACTTGCTATCCTCCTGCCTCAGCCACTGAGGTGCTGGGCTAACAGCTATGCATCACCATGACAGGCTTCCTGATCAAAGCGGCCAGTTCTTACTTGGAGGCAAAACTGCTTCTGGTTGTAAACTCTCTGGTGCAGAGGGAGATTGAATGTCCCTCAGTGGTATGTGGGAAGTGGCTGCCTTCTCTAGCCATTATCCCTGTCACTCAGTCAAGAGGTCAGGCAGAGAAGGCACCGGCCTGCCTGCAACCACGTGGGATGAATTCCAAGCTCCTTGCATCCCTGGCTCTTTCTGAGGTTGGCTGGGAATTCTGGGATATGGCTGGGGACAAGTCAGACCCAGGGTGAGAACATTGCAAAATCAGGTTGGGCTGTCTCATTTAATCCTTGAAATCACTCCGTGGGGTAGGATACTTTGCTGTCCTCATTTTCCAGCTAGGGGACAAATTACAGGTGTGTGCTACCTCACAGGACACTTAGGGACCCAGTGTCACTGCAGCTATTACAGCGCAGAGGCATGGAGCCTAACCCTCAGGGAATGTGGGGTGAACTCCAATCAGGGAATGCCCCACAGAACAGCTGGCTGGCATCCTCATTCATGCCGAGGTCATGAGAACTGAGGGGACACCGAGGACGTAACTGCTTCAGACTGTGAGATCCCCACTCCCCAAACATGAACTGAAGGGATTTATGTCATCCCAGACCAGACAAATATCACAAGTCCCATATGGAGACAATCGTGATGTTGACATGAACTCAACTGTGTGTGTGAGCACACACGTATGAGTGTTTGAGAGTGTACATGTGTGAGTGTGTGTGTGTGTGTGTGTGTGTGTGTGTGCATGCGATGAAGGTCAGAAGACATCGGATGGAGAGTGATGTCATACTTACAACTGTAGTAATAAGGGTGCAGGCTGTGTTCCTAGCACCTGAGAGGAACACTAGCCCTTTGTCCCGCCCGGCTCCCAGCTGCTGGGCTAGCTTACATTTGAAATAATTACACACAAACTGGATTCATTTAACACACTGCCTGGCCATTAGTTCTAGCCTCTACTGGCTAACTCTCACATCTTATTTCAATCCATTTTTAATAGTCTGTAAGTCACCATGAGGTAGTGGGCTTACCGGAAAGATTCAGCATGTCTGACCCTGGTGGCTTCATGGCAGCTCTCCCTGAGCCAATCTTCTTTCCAGCATACTGTTCTCTTTTCCCCGCCTATCAAAGTCCTGCCCTATCAAAAGGCCAAGGCAGCTTCTTTATTAACCAATGAAAGCAACACAAAATACAGAAGAACCCTCCTACACCATACAACTCATTCTCCAATAATTCAGCTAAAAGAAAAAATTCAGATTAGAAGTACAATGACTTAGCTGGGTCTGGTGGCATCTGGATTACAGGCACTCATGAGGCTGAGGCAGGAGGATGACATGCTCCAGGCCATCCTGGGCTACACAAAGATTTGAGAGTCTGTCTCAAAATGAAAGAAAAAATGACAAAGATGAGGGGCCATAGAGCAGGGAAGCTGTGGGAGGAACAGCCCGAGGAGATGGCCTGGAGCCTCACGGTCCTTCCCATTTTTTTGCATGGTCAAAATGATACCCTGAGAAAGCCTGACCTGCAGTGCACCCGGAGAAAGAAGACACTCGCCTGCAAAAGACCTGCGAGCTTCTCACACAGTTACAACCTTTGTAGCCTCAACCCCAAACCAAGGAACAGCCTAGATGTTCAGTCAGTGAAAGATGACCAACATGTGCACCCATGGGCCGGTGGCAGCAAAATCACAGCTGAGCCTCAGATCTGAGCCTGTGGCTGGTGACACAAAAGGCCACTCTCTAAGTCCGTCTGATTCAAAATTGAAGGGCAGTCACCAGGGAGGTCCCAGTCATTCTGGCAGTTCCCTCTGCAGGCAGGAGAGTTAGAAAGACTCCTGGACCACTGAGAGGTCTCTGGACCTTATCCAGGAGGTAGTCCTTTTTTTTTTTTTTTTTTTGGTTTTTCGAGACAGGGTTTCTCTGTAGCTTTGGAGCCTGCGCTGGAACTAGCTCTTGTAGACCAGGCTGGTCTCNATGTCTGACCCTGGTGGCTTCATGGCAGCTCTCCCTGAGCCAATCTTCTTTCCAGCATACTGTTCTCTTTTCCCTGCCTATCAAAGTCCTGCCCTATCAAAAGGCCAAGGCAGCTTCTTTATTAACCAATGAAAGCAACACAAAATACAGAAGAACCCTCCTACACCATACAACTCATTCTCCAATAATTCAGCTAAAAGAAAAAATTCAGATTAGAAGTACAATGACTTAGCTGGGTCTGGTGGCATCTGGATTACAGGCACTCATGAGGCTGAGGCAGGAGGATGACATGCTCCAGGCCATCCTGGGCTACACAAAGATTTGAGAGTCTGTCTCAAAATGAAAGAAAAAATGACAAAGATGAGGGGCCATAGAGCAGGGAAGCTGTGGGAGGAACAGCCCGAGGAGATGGCCTGGAGCCTCACGGTCCTTCCCATTTTTTTGCATGGTCAAAATGATACCCTGAGAAAGCCTGACCTGCAGTGCACCCGGAGAAAGAAGACACTCGCCTGCAAAAGACCTGCGAGCTTCTCACACAGTTACAACCTTTGTAGCCTCAACCCCAAACCAAGGAACAGCCTAGATGTTCAGTCAGTGAAAGATGACCAACATGTGCACCCATGGGCCGGTGGCAGCAAAATCACAGCTGAGCCTCAGATCTGAGCCTGTGGCTGGTGACACAAAAGGCCACTCTCTAAGTCCGTCTGATTCAAAATTGAAGGGCAGTCACCAGGGAGGTCCCAGTCATTCTGGCAGTTCCCTCTGCAGGCAGGAGAGTTAGAAAGACTCCTGGACCACTGAGAGGTCTCTGGACCTTATCCAGGAGGTAGTCCTTTTTTTTTTTTTTTTTTTGGTTTTTCGAGACAGGGTTTCTCTGTAGCTTTGGAGCCTGCGCTGGAACTAGCTCTTGTAGACCAGGCTGGTCTCGAACTCACAGAGATCTGCCTGCCTCTGCCTCCCGAGTGCTGGGATTAAAGGCGTGTGCCACCACCTCCCGGCCAGGAGGTAGTCCTTTAGATACATCAGAACCCACCTGTAGAATTGTACATAACCAGCCGGACTTCAATTGGTAGGGTACTGGCCTACTGTGCACGAGGCCCTGGATTCCATTCCCTGTGCAAAAACTGGGCATGGTGTGTACATGTGCCAACCCAGCACTTGGGAGGTGGAGGCAGGACCATCAGAGGTTGAAGGTCATCCTCGCCTACATAGTGAGTTTGAGGCCAGCATGAGCTACATGAGACATTATTTTGAAGAACAAAAGCCAAAATACAACAACAACAAAACCAAAAGAAATACGCATAAACTTAATGGAGTGTGGGGCTCCCGACCCACTCCCTCTCCACTGTGCCACGCAGGTTAAACCTCAAATCAAACACAACCAGCTACTTAGAGGAATTCCCTGGAGCAGAGGAGTATGAGGGGGACAGGGAGGTGGGAATGGCTTAAAGGGGACAAAGAAAGATAGCAAAGAGGCCCACAGGCAGTCTGGGTGTCCTAGGTACCTGAGCTCAAAGAGAAAACTAAAAACAAAACCCAGGAGTTCAGACAATGAGTGTGCATTGCTGGAGGTCACATGGCAGATGGCTGGCGGGACCTAATTTGAACCTGGGTCTGAGGATACCAGTGTGTGCTCCCTCCCTGTGACTCTGACCTGGCCTCACTGGACTGGCCTCACCGGCAGGAACTTCACCAGCACAATCTGGGAGGCTCCCTAGGGCCTGATGGAGATGGCGAAAGCAGTTTGGCAAAGAAGGTCCAGCCCAGAGGGGCAGCTCCAAAGGCCCAGAGTGGCAGCTCCAAGTGGGGAGGGAGGGTCAGTGGGGCACAGGCCCCCAATGGAGCATCCATCTCTCCCAGCCCTGGGCAGTTCCAGCCTCCGCCTACGTCCTGTGGCCTTTGCCTTGCTTCCTGGGTCAGAGCGTGGGATCCCTAGGCCCCGGGGTTGGGTACAAATCCAGTTTTGTCTGGCTGGGCAACATGTGCCCTGGGCCTAGGTTTCCAGCCCCCAAACCTGACCTCTTCACCTCAGCCTGACAGCAGGGGGGCATCGGAGAAGGGTGAAAACACCCAGTGCCTGCACCTCGGCTTCTCTCTTGATTGCCAAGGTGGGAAGGAGGTGCTCAAACCCCACCTGCCAGAAATGGCAGAACAGAATGGAAAGTTCTAGAAAAGGAGCTTCCTGACTGCCTGGAGTCATAGAGGGTTCTTGGTGACCACAGTAATGTTTGGGAAGGTTCTTAGCAATCTAAGGGGTGGAATAGGCTTCTGGGGGGCATACTCTATGTTCTACAGGGCCCAGCTGCCAGGATGGTGGCAAAGGTCCTAGTCCTATACCTCTGTAAGTTCTGCAGAAATATCATGAGTTTGAGGCCAGCCTGGTTTACAGAATAAGATCCTGGCTCAAAAAGCAAACCCAGGCTGTCGAAAGGGCGCAGTGAGTGAAGGAGCTTGTCACCAAGCTGACTGCCTGAGTTCACTTTCCAGGGCCCACACAATGGAAGGAAGGAGAGAACGAATTCCCAAAAGTTGTCCTGTGACCTTTACACACATGCATGGTGGCACACACAGGCATACACTCCAAGCCATGTAGTGGTGGCACACGCCTTTAATTCCAGCACTTGGGAGGCAGAGGCAGGTGGATCTCTGTGAGTTCAAGGCCAGCCTGGTCTACAGAGTGAGTTCCAGGACAGTCAGGGCTACACAGAGAAACCCTGTCTCAAAAAGCAAAACAAAACCAAACACAAATAAGTAAATGTAATTTAAAGCAAAACAACAAATACAGGAAGATCAGGAAGATGAGGAAGAGGAGGAGGGTTGACCCATGCACGTCAAGAACAGCCTGCTGCCACCATCTTGAAATTTATAATGGTTCTAGAAAGTTCTGCCTTTCCACGTGACTGGCCTCCACAGGGCTGTGTGCCTGCCAGGTCACCTGCACTTTCACCTAAATCATCTCCTTTGAGGTTCAGTGACAAGCTGAGGACAACAGTCCCGGCCACTCACCTTGTTGACCTGTGTCCTCCCCTGGGAAGGCCACTGTGGGCAGGGGTGAACCCTGAGCTCTGACCTTGCTGGAGAAATATGGGCAAAGAAGGAACTGGCTGGGCAGACTGTGTCGCTAGGAGTGTGAGGGTGCTCAATCCTTACAAGGATCCTTGTCTCCTGCCTGGCCTGTCTTTTGCACTTATTATTATTATAGTTCTTTGTGTGCACGCATGTGCATGTGTGTGCTCGCATAGCCACAGCTCAACATTGAGCATCATTCCTCAAGTACCCTCCTCTTTGCTTTTGAGGCAGTGTCTCTCACAGGTTTCAAACTTAGCAAGGAGGTTAGGCTGGCTGGTCAGTGAGCCGCAGGGGTCCCCAGGTCTCCCTGCCCTCACAAGTGTGAGCCACCGAGTCCAGCTTTTTCACATGGGTTTTGGGGATGGGAGTCAGGTATGTGTGCTTGTATGGCAAGCAATTTACCAGATCTGCCCTCTTCTCAAGTCCCATTGTTATAATTATTGCCAGTGGTGGTGGTGGGAGTGTGGGGACTGAACCTAGGGCCGTGCATGTGCTAGGCAAATCTCCACCACTGAGCTACATCCCTAGTCCATTTTTACTTTTTATTTTGAGACAGGGTCTCACTCAGTTGCCCAGGTTGGCCTGGGACCTGCTCTGAAGTTCAGACAGGCCTGAGGTTTTGATCCTCCTGTCTCTGCTTCTGGAGGAGCTGGAATCTAAAATCTGGCCTGTACCATTAGAGCCAGCCATACTTTCTTCTTTTTTTT
>JAQHUG010000040.1:3603961-3623908 GCA_028555095.1 Dicrostonyx torquatus
CCTTCCCATCATGCTTTCCTGTCCCCCCACCTCCCTTGTCTCCTCTCCATCTTGCTCTCTCTTTCTAGCTGAGGCTGCCTTGGTTTTTCCAGTACACCCGACTCCTGCTACCCTCAGGGCCTTGGCATGGCTGCCTCCTCCACTGGGCATGCTTTTTTCTCTCCTCATCTAGCTGGGGTCTCTGATTGGGAGACCCTCTAGGAGCAGGCCCACCTGAACTTTTTCCTCTGACCCCTGGGCTCACCTCCATGCTGCCATCTAGGCTGGTTGCTATGGGCTCCATATGGGACCCCTTGCTGGAGAACTGCTCGTGAGAACAGGAGCTACCTATCTGGGAGCAGGGGGCAGTCAGGGGCCAGGTGTTCACTCTCTGACATGCTCACAGCCAGAGAACTCTGAGGGGTCCTAAAGCCTGGCTGCAGCTGAGGCCCTAACCTGTCGAGGTACTGCCTCTGCCTTCTCCCCAGTTCTCCCCAAAGCAGATCCTCAAGGAAAAAACTGCACTCCCCCTAGCCCTGCCTTAGGCTCTGCTTCTGGCAACCAGAACAGAGGCATTCCTCCCGCTTCCCCGGGGGCTTTCCAGCTGTTCCCTGCTTTCTGATTTAGTAGCCCTCTTTATGGATCTCCGCCCCTCACCCAACATGGCAGAGAAGATTACCTAGTGGAAGTGTGTTCCCCACCCTAGGGTGCTAGCAGGGATCCCGCTAACTGTACTCCAGTTGTGAGTTCCCAGTGCACCCTGCAAGGCTTGGCACACCATGTCTGTTCAATAAATGCTTGCTGAATGGCAGAATAAAGAAACAGCTGGATGAGTTGTTGATTGGGAGCTGGACACGGGCAAGGCCACCGGTTCTTCTCATCCACACCCAGCCCATTTCTTCATGGTGCCACAACAGCTGCCAAAGCACCTGCTATCTTCTCCACAGGCAGCCCAGGTCAAGGCAGGAAAAGGTTCTCACATGGCCACGTAAGAGTGAAGAAGTCATTCCCAGGAGACCCCGGGCCTCTGGGTAGAACTTCATCTGACTGACCACCCGCACACTCTGTGTCCAACCCTAGCTTACTGCTGAAGGGTAAGGAGAGGGTCGTGTTTAGCTTAGACAAATCATCGAGGGTGTAAACACTCACTCATTGAGAGGATGTAGCTGGTTCCACGCTGTGGAGCCCCCTGAACGAGGACATTTCCAGCATCCCTGGAACTGAGGAATCCTTCCAGTGGGTGTGGGAGGGGAGGGGAGGGGAGTCATAGCAGGGGCATCAAGCAGATCCCTGGCCGAACGCCTTCACCTGGTAGATATTTAGAGAGGCAGAAATGGAGAGCAGGCAGGCCCTGGGAGGAGACCACAGGGACCAGAGAGGCAGCGGGGAGAGACAGAGACAGAGAGAGATGTGAGAGACGTGAGGGTGGGGAGAGGAGAGGGGAAAGAGGCAAAAGGCCTGGGTGAGAACGGAGACCCCACCCAGACAGTCCATGCTATCACCTGCCCTCCCCACAACAGTAACGGCCCTTCCACAGGACTGTCCTCAGACATTGCACTCTGGAGTGACCATGGGCCCTGTGACATCCGTGACTTGTCCATGGCCTTGTGCAACAGGGGAACCATGACCTCAGAGAGCACGAGAAGGCTGGTACTCAGGTCATAGCAGGCTGTGGAGGGAGGACCTGTGTGGCAGAGGATCAGGTATATGCTCCACGGGCTGGGAGGGGCTCCCGGTGTCCAGGGTACAGACTACACCTGATCAATAACTACAGCTACTGGGGACTGTGTGCTCCCCAGATGGGGTGCTAGCCCCAGAGAGGAGGGCCACTAGAACACCACGGTCATTCTATTTATAGAGGCAGAAATGGCTTTAGAGATATCTGTGGTCTCCTAGAGAGAGCAGGCCTGGGAGGGCAGTCCGGAACCTTGCTACCCAAGAGTCTGGGCTGGCTGTGCATTTGTCTTCTTGCTGAGTGCCTGATGCTTTTTGTCTGCTTTTGAGACAGGGTCTTATGTAGCCAAAAATGGTCTTGAGCTCCTGATCCTCCTGCTTCCACCTCTGAGTGCTGGGATGACAGGTGCAAGCCACCATACCCAGGACATCACGAGTGCTAGGTCAGCACTCTACCCACTGAGCCACACCCCCAGCCCCTTGCCCACCTGTACAATGGACATTAGCATCTTCAGCATTGACACACAGATTAAATGAGACAACATACAGCCAGAGCCCGGTGCAGCAAGTGCTCAGCATGCATTGACTGAGGCTTGGCCAAATGGAGAGGCTGAGAATTGAAGGCCGTGGGCGCTGAGGCTGTGTGCCTCCCATGAAAGCTCAATCCCGGATGAATGCTCAGAATTTTAGTCTCTATGGGCTTAAAGAGACACTCGTGTCCTGTTGTGATGTCCCTCTGGCCTCCTGTTAGCTGTGGTCACCCACTGGGCTAGTTGTGAAAGCCCTTTCTCTCTCTCCACTGTTGATAAAGCAAGGAACTCACTAGGCATGTGCCATCCTGTGGCCAGTCCCTTGCCCCTTTCCTGCCTGGAGGCCTGGGCAGGGCCAGCTCCTCATTCTCTCTCAAGGAGGCTTGATGGGTCTTTTAGGGGACCCTTGATAGGGGCTTTTAGGGGAGTGGGAGAGGACAGGCTGGGTGCCAGGTCCTCCACCATCTGCTGCCCTTGGCAATGGTGGCTCCAGCTTTCCAGTGTCCTGGCAGGACTCTAGTGCCCTGTCCCAGCTCTTGCTCTGCTTGTAGTAACTGAGCTTCCTCTCCCACCCGGTCCACCCGGTCCATGGCAGCGGCCAGCCACTGGGGTCTCTCTGTTGTCACTTTCTCTCTGCACTTTCACGTGCAGTCAGAGGGTCCCTCTGTGCGTAGAACCGTCTTGGGCTCCCACCTCAGAGCAAGACCCTAGAACTTTTCAAAGGCTGCAGAGCCCTCGTCTGGATGGCCTCCTGAACTTTGGCTTCTCCAGTGCTCTGTCTCCCTTGCTCTGTTAGCTCCAGCCACCTTGCCTCTTGCCTGCAACACACGGGGCTGATGAGACCTCAGGCCATTTGCACCTGCTGCTGATCTGTCCTCTCCATGCGCTCACAGGGCCGGCTTTGCTATTCTCTTCAGGCTCATCTTGTGTCCTCTGTCATGCGTCACCTCCACTGTCACCTGGCCCTCCTGTCATTTTTCAATAGCTGCCATTATTTTTATAAGTTATACTATCTGTTTGACGTCCCTGTCCCTCCCGGGAATGTCACCGTCCTCACACACACAGGGACTATGATCTGTTGTGTTCGCGTGCTCTGCGGCCCTGCTCAGGACTCTGCAAGCCAGACATTGACTGAATAGGAGATGGGTTGGGAGCTGTTGGTGGCCTTGTCACTGCAGCAGATATCTCCAGTGCAGCTTCTCTGACTGACAGCTTGAGAGTGGAACCCGAGACAGATGTCACCTTCTTTCAGGGTCAGTGGGCTATGTCATAGACAGGAACTCTCTCCTTGCCCACCCTCCCTATTCAGGCTTGCTTTGTTTCTATATTATTTTTGGCCTCTTCTCCCCGAAAGGGCCAGCTGAGTTGGGTCAGTGGCAGGTCTGCATGGACAGCCCAAAGAGCAAGACATTCCTGGTCTGCCAGGTCTGCAAAGTCAGAGGGAGAAGGAAGGGAGCCGCGTGGCTCGTGAGACGACACACAGTCGCTAATAATATGGTGTTATAATGGGCACACGAAGCGTGCTAATCTGATATTCCAAGTTTTTTTTTTTAACAATAGATATAATCAGACTGTAGTTAGCTAAAACCACTCTCCACCTATCCGCACACTCCACCAAGATCTTTATCAGCCACCTTAATTAAGAGCCCAGCAAAGCTAGGCAGCCCACAGCCCAGCTCCAGGGAGTCCTGCCCAGCAGGCCCTCCCTAAGCTGGGATAATAGCTACCCCCACATGGTGGGGCGAGGCCATGATGCCTGCCCCATCCCAGCCTGACCCAGGCTTCGAGGCCTGGGGAGTCAGCTGTACCTGCCATTCAGGACAGCAGCAGGCAGCCCCTGGGCCAGGCCAGCATGGAGATGTGCTGGGTCTGGGGCGTGTGGCTGATGTTGTAAGTTTACTTGCTTGGGCCACGCTGAAAATCAGGCTACGGTCTGGCTTTCCTGAAACAGTGGGAAGCTAAGAGACTGATGTCCTTAGACAGGTCAGGGTCGCGTTCACCTAATGCCAGTTCATTGGAAGATTCCTGCCTGGAGCCTGTAGGTCACGGAGTTCGAAGGCCCTGCTCTGGTGTGCAGATCTGAGACATGTTTACAAGATGGGTCATGAAGCTCAGAAGAGCCAAGTGAATTAAGTGACTTCTACTCAGGCTGGGATGTAGGCACTGGGACCGAGGGACCATGGTGACACACAGGCAGTCCCGTCGCACAGCCAGGCTGGTGTCATTACAGCTGTGTGACAGGCAGTATTTGTTAATGACAGATCCTTTCTGATCCCCTAGAGGTAGGGGAAGTAGGTCCCATAGCTGAAGGGCTAGGGAGTGGGGATGGAGAGTGGGTTTGCGAAGGCCAAGAGATTGAACTGCCATTTTGGAAGGAAGCTCAGCAATCTCATGGCACTGACCCTCAGCCTGGGTTGCAGAAAGGAGGAAGTGGTGGTATAGGGACGGGAGCCCATAGAGAAGGCTCAGTGTCTTATGCCACACAGAGCCTGTCCTGTTGAAATGAAGATGAATCCAGTAAATATCCTCCCATCCTGCCTGAACTCAGGACGTGGGGGTCCCAATGCTGAAATGCCAAGGCTGCCTACTCCAGGAAGAAGGTTTTGGCTCCACCAACTGGAAACAGAGATTTCACCATTAGCTTCCCTACTCCATAGTGCCTCCCCTGGTGTGGAGGAAGAACTGCAGTCTGGACACCCCCACCCTCAAGGTTCTCAGACTTGGACCTTGCTAGAGTCACTCTGACCCTAACTGGCCAGTATGGGGCAGACAGACTCCTGGGACCCACATCTGAAAAGCATCTGGCACTCAGTGGCCAGCTCCCCACTGACTCGGGAGACTGAATAACAGTCTCAGCCATCATGTGCTTTTACTAAAAATAAACTTGACATACTTTTGCATTGGGAAAGAACACGGATTCCAAGCATTCTCAAAGGGCAGAGAGGGGGAAAAGGAAAGAATGGAAATCGGGGTTTTGGCTTAGTAATTAATTAGTGCCTGTAAACAACTGATTCATGCTTTTTTCCTGGCTTTTTTTTTTTTTTCCTTTCCATTTTCGTGTTCTTTCATAGGGACAGGAGGAAGGAGGCCAAGAGAACAAACCTGGTCAGAAGGGCGGGACCCCAGACTGGACATGCTAGCAAGCCTTGGCCAACTGTAAAGGGATGGGGCACTCAGTCTTCAGGCGGAGGTGACCCCTGGCAATGTGTTCAAAGGACATATGAGTGGCTGAAGTGGAGGGACAGGGGATGGGGTCACACGGGTTCCCAAGAGGTAGCCTTGTTATGGTGTCACAACTAATCCTGAGGACAGAGGAGCCATGGTGGGGCTTTGAGCTAAGGAGGGGTGTCATTGCCATCCAAGCCCACACAGTGGAGGACCAGAGCGTACATTCTTCTTTGTTTATTTGCTTCTTTGGTTTTTGTTTTTCGAGACAGAGTTTTTCTGTGTATCTTTGGCTGTCCTGGAACTCACTCTGCAGACCAGGCTGGCCTCAAATGCACAGAGATCCTCCTGCCTCTGCTTCTGAGTGCTGGGATTGAAAGCATGCGCCACCACCGCTGCCCTGCTGAGGCCACCCTGATGCGTGTGCTGCTGAGTTTCCCGGCCAGTGAGGTCCTATCAGCCACAGTTCTCAGAGGGTTGTATGTTCACGTCTGTCTTTTTCCTACAGCACACTAGCCAGATGACATCAGGGACCTTGTCCTGCCCCATTTGCTTCTGTGTTCCCAGGGCTTAGGTTATGTTTGCCGCCTTCCCCTAAGGCCAGGGCAGAGAGGTCTCCCAAGGTCAGCATGGGATGGTACCTGGGAGAGGCAGCTTTTATTAAATTCAAACTCAGGGTAAGTTTTATGACTGGAAAATTCTGCACAGGGCTGAGATCCACAGCAATGGAGGCACACATGCAGAGCCTACACTATCAGCCTTCCTAGCCCCCTCTCTGCTTTGAGATAGTCTCTGCACTACGTCATAGGCCCCACCTAACAAAGACCTGTGAGGCTGGAGTGTTATCTCCACTGCTTAGGAAAATGAGGCCCAGGGAGCATTGGTATAGCCACAGGTACTGGCTACAGATGGGAGTCCAGTTCTGATTGGGGTGCCCTCTTTGAATCTTTTGTTTTTCTTTTTTAAAATGGTTTATTTAACTTTATCTTATGTGCGTTGGTGTGAAGGTGTCAGATCCCCTAGAACTGGAGTTACAGACAGCTGTGAGCTGCCATGTGGGTGCTGAGAATTGAACCTGGGTCCTCTAAGGAAGAGCAGCCAGTGCTCTTAACCACTGAGCCATCTCTCTAGCACCCTTGAAGTTTTCATTTGAGGCAAATGTTGGTTCTGGCGCCACTTCTGACACACAGGTGCTGTGTGTCCTGGGCTAAAATGCTTTGCCTTTCTGAGCACCAGTGTTCTCCTCCTTTAAGTGGGCATATGCACACTTGTTGACGCGGGGCTGGGTGGGGCCCGGGGGGGGCAGTCAGAGCTGCCACAAGGAATGCAGTCTTCAGGGCCCTGTCCAGGTGCTCTGCCCTCAGGCCTTCCTGGCTGGTGACTTCTCTTCATTCAGCATTTCACAGAGTCTGTCCTCCACCTACCCACCCCGCCAGGGTTGATTCACCCAGGTTGCGAGCCTCTCTCCTTCTGCCCGAGTGTTCTTCCTCCTTTTTCTTAGTAAAACCGCTGCCTCTCTCGATTGCCAAAGCTCCTGTCAGGGACCAGGCTGGCGTAAGGGTG
This sequence comes from Dicrostonyx torquatus, assembly GCA_028555095.1. Taxonomy (NCBI): domain Eukaryota; kingdom Metazoa; phylum Chordata; class Mammalia; order Rodentia; family Cricetidae; genus Dicrostonyx; species Dicrostonyx torquatus. The sequence goes on from JAQHUG010000040.1 coordinate 3,610,873, forward strand.
GGGTGGGGGGACTCTGTCATCCCACAGAATCATCTCCCCAGTTTCCCCATCCCACTCACCCTCACCTCGAGGACTGAAGTCACCAGGCATGAGCTTAGGGCTGGGGACATGAGGGTTTAGGTCATCATCATGGGGTAGAGAGCTCTGCCTGGAGTGTCTTTGAGGGGGGCAGCTAGGCAGGTGGGGGGGCGCTAGGCAGGTAAAGGGGGCAGCTAGGCAGGGGGTGGGAGCTAGGCAGGTGGAAAAGTCAGGGCAAGCCAGAGTAGGATTCCCCGGGAAAGCTGGCAGTCACTGTACAAGGCAAACAAATGTGTGGGCAGGCTCACCCAGGTGCAGAGGGGAGGCAGACTGGGGATGCAGCTTGGGGATGTGAGAAGCCCTAGAGGGCTGTCTCACGGAGAGGCAGCTGCTAGTGGGCACACTAGGAGGGGTGCTCTAGGAAAGGAGAGGTACCGAGGAGTACTAAGGGACACACATTAATAAAACGTGAACATGAGCCTGGTGCCACACACCTTTAATCCCAGCACTCGGGAGGCAGAGGCATGAGGATTTCTGTGAGTTTGAGGTCAGCCTGGTCGACAGAGTGAGTTCCAGGTGAGCCAGGGATGTGAGACCCTGTCTTAAATGAATAAAACAAAGTCGTGTGCAAGTGAGCATGCGCCCGGGTTGTTCACCAAGTCCACTTGACACCGAGGCCATGGTAGAAGGGTTGTGCCTTCGGCAGGGCTCGCGGGGGAGTGACCTAGAGGCAGGTGTGTGGAGGAACGAGCCGGGGCTGGCGTGGGAGGGGCTACCTGGGCCTGCTTCTCAGCTCTGTTGTCTCGCTGTCAAGTGGATCAAGTTCCCACACTAAGTCTGTTTCCTTCTGTGGGGCGCAGCTTTTCCCCGCCTGCCGGTGCTCAGTGAGAGGCCTCAAAAGGATGGAGGAGCCGGTGTGCAGAACTCACGCTGATGTCAGCGTGATGGAAAGTGACCTGCCCTCGGGGTGGATTCTGAGCTCCGGTCTCCTTGATACAGAGCCGACTTTCCGACCACAAACTTAAGTGTCTGAGAATGACTCTGACCTGTGAGCTGCGTCAGGGATAGGAGGATGCAAGGCTGGACCTTCTGACGTGGTACCTGCTGCACAGTTAGAATGGGCAAACTTGGAGTCTCTGTTTTCCTCAGAACCCTAGGGAAGCTGCTGTACAGACCAGATGAGGTGATTTCTTGTGAGGCAGGGTTGTTCTCCCTTGCATGGGGAGGAAACTGAGTCTGAGAGAGTTGGTATCACCAGCTTAAGCAAGCATTTAGGGTGTTTGACCTTAGCTCTCTATCTTCCTGAGATAGAGGTCTTGGGGTACATTTGCTGGATGGGGTATCCCTCAAGAGTGTAGCATGTGCCAAGAGAGGAAAGAGCCGTGGTGGAGGTTCTGGGCCCAGTGTGTTCAGGACCTGGTTCCAGACTGGGGAGGAGAGTGGTTTTGTGTGCATGGGGGCTGACTTGGGGTCAGCAGACCCAGACTAACCCAAACAGTCCCTGCTGCCCTTGTCTGGCCATTCCACCACTGTTACCGTGCGGCTTTGAGGCCTTTCCCCTAGCTGTCCACACTGTGAATGTCCGTCCTGTGTGCAGAGGTTCTCTGTTCTGTTTGTTTGAGTGAGTAAGGATACCATTTTGCTTCCCTTGCAGCTAGACCATGGGCATGTGACTCAGCTTGGCCAAGCAAGCGCACCATCCTGGACCTGTAGGACATGTGTTCTGTCTTCTTTCATCTATGCAGGCAGCTTATGGAACTTCTCTGCTCCGAATCTTCCCTTGGCTCCCTGTACCCGCCAGGGTAGAAGCTATGATCCTCTTCAGGCACCTGGCTGATTTCATGTTCTTCTTCTGAGGGTTTCCTGTTGTCAGACTCAACATCAGAGTGCTTACTTACTTATGCTATGCACTAGCTGCATGTTATTTCCATGTCACATGTATGATGAGGGATTCACCTCTGTATGCTGTGAATATGTTTATCACCATTGGTTAATAAAGAAGCTGATTTGGCCTATGGTAGGGTAGAATATAGCCAGTCAGGGGGGAGAGAGAGAGAGAGAGCGAGGGAGAGAGAGAGAGAGAGATAAAAAGAGGGGGGGGGTGCAGAGTCAGGCAGAAGCCATGTAACTGCCAAAGGAGAAAGACATCAGAACCTTACCAGTAGGCCATAACTTTGTGGTGATACACAGATTAATAGAAATGGGTTAATTTAAGATGTAAGAGCTAGCTAGGAATACGTCTAAGCTATTGGCCAAACAATGTTGTAATTAATATAGTTTCTGTGTAATTATTCAGATCTGGGCAGTCAGGAAACGAATGCAGTTTCCAGCTACACATGTGAGGGTGTGGGACTGGAGTGGGGACCCAGGGCCTGCATGCTGGAGGCAGAATAGGAGAAGAGACAGGATGGCCTATGAAACATCACCAGACAGGCTAGGAGAAGAGACAGGATGGCCTATGAAACATCACCAGACAGGCTATCTGTCTGAAGCTTTAGCAGCTTGTGGAGTGACTAAGCAACAGTTGCCTGGAAATGCCCTGAATGGGGAACAAAGGGAGGCTGAGTTTTCTTTGATTTTTGTGGTGTTGGTTTTGGAAGCTAAGGCCTTGAGCATGCTGGGTAGCTACTCTAGCACTGAGCTACTGAGACTTAGCCTCTTTCTCTTCTTCAGGAATAGTGATTCACTAGACCCAGTTTAATTCACCTTATTTAGGCCTAATGATGCAGACTTGTAATCACAGCTGAGGCAGGAAGATTGTAAGTTCAAGGCCAGCCTGGGCAACTTAATAAGACCCCACGTAAAAATACAGAGTGAGAAAAGGCAGGTATTGAAAGTCAGTAGTAGAGCACTTGGCTGACCCATGTGAAGACAAGAATTCAGTTCCTAGTACCATAACCGACTAACAACTGACCAACCAAACAACCAATCAACTGGTTTAGTCAACCAATCAACCAACCAACTGATCAACCAACTAGCCAACCAGTCAACCAACAAGTCAACCAAGTCAATCAACCAGTGAACAACTGACCAACCAACCAATTGACTAACCAACCAGTCAACCAATCAATTAACCAACAGCTGACCAACCAAACAATCAACTAAACAACCAATCAACCAACCAACTAAACAACACAAGCAGCTAAACAAACACTAACCAAACAAACAAAAAACCAACTAACCAAACCACTGAAAAAAAAATAACCAACCAATCAATCAACCAACCACCAAATAACTAAAACCCAAAGCAAAACCTTGCTTTCACGTGATTTGATACTTGATTCAACTCAACAAAGTTTGCTGCCGAGCTGCGCTCTCATTGGCCACATTTAATCCTTGAATCATTCTTTCTGCCCTGCATGGCTCAGCGCCCCAGCATGGGTAGTCCCCTAAGGCTGTACTCCTAGCTGGTTGCTGCTATCCTGGACTCTCCTCAGCTCAGCTCCTGACCTCACCTCAGCTCACCCTGGCTCAGGCCCTCAAGCTGGCTCACTGCTTGCTTCAGCTCACCTTGGGTTATTCTGCTGGCTCCCTTCACTTGGGTCCACCCTGTCAACTTATCCTGTATGGCTCCACCCATCTGCTCAGCTCAGCTACGCTCACAGCTCTGCTTGCTTACCTGTCTATTCACCTGCTGTCTGCCTCCACAGACACCCCCTGGGCCTTGCAGGAAAGAGAGGATTTTGGGCTAAGGTGGCTCAGTAGGAAAAGGTGGCTGCTACCAAGTCTGACTACCTGGGTTTCGTCCTTGGGACCTACATGATGGAGGAAGAAAACTGACTCCTGCAAGTTGTCCTCTGACTTCTACATGAGTGTTTTTCTTCACACACACACACGCACACACACGCACACGCACATACATGCACACACACATGTATACGCACACACGCACATACTACATAACTGAAAAAGGATAGGGGCTTTCTGGTCCTGGGGTCCCTGTGTGGGTGGGATGTGGGAACTTGAGGGTACAGGTGAGCAAGCTCAGCATCCTTGGGGAGCCCGGATGGTCCCTCACAGAAGGAAAAGCTGGTGTAGGCAGAACGTGGGCGGGAAAGCACTCCCTGCAGAAGGATGTCAGCACGTGGATGGAGATCAGAAGCCTAGGACCAGGGTGAACGGGCTGCACTGCAGAGTTGACTGATGGGGGAGGGGTGCACAGACGGTGGTTCTGGTGGCTGGAGGACATATCAGACCCCTGTGTGGTTAGTGGCCTGGGGCTGGCAGGGAGCCGCTGTGCAATCACGATGAGAATTGTGGAAACTATCCCTCTGGCTGTGTAGGGACACGGGATTGAGACGGGTCACTGGGTACCATGAAGCCCTGGGACTGCTGGAGACAGACAGGAGACAGGGTTGGAAAAGCAACATTGAAAACAGCCAGGGCTGGGCAGGTACAGTGGCCCAGGCCTTGTTTACTAGCCTAGTACCCAGTGACTAATTTAACCTTCACAATGACCTCAGGAAGAAGGGATTATTAACAACCCTGTTTTGTAGATGAAGAAACTGAGGCCAAGAGAGGCTAAGATATTTGCCTGAGGCACACAGCTCCCAAAGGAATCGAGCTAGAATCTGAATTCAGGCCCAGATGCGCTGAAGCCTTGGAGGTGGTGGGGTGTTCTTGAAACCTCTGGCAAGCGCCTCTGGTAGATGCCACCCCTGAGACACAGCAAGTGCATAAGATAGTCTTCCTTGTGGTGGCTTTCCGGGGACCTCAGTCATCCACACCCCCAAGCTGGGGGCATAATCTTTCCCCACTGGCTTTCCATAGGAGTCCAAGACTCCAGGCCACACTGGAGAGGAGATTTGAACCTCAGGTGGGAAGAGTCAATACAGACAGGCCAGTGGCCATCTTAGGGTCTATAGCTATTGGAACTGCTTTTCTCTATTTTTTTGGTCTGTGGTTGGAACACAGGGTCTTGGGAGTTGTGCCAGCTCCAGCCACAGAAATCAGAATTAAAGAAGCTCATGCACGATGTACTGGGGGTGGGTCCGCCATCTTCCCCAGCCTCCACCCCTGCACAGGGTTCTCCTAGGCCCCACTTGGTCCTGATGAAGCAATCCAGGCTTCTCGTTGCTACTCAGAGGTTTTGTCTAACCTGCGCCCCCACCCTCCCACAACCTGCTTCCTCTTCACTCTCTACAGCCCCCTCTAGCCCCCTAATTTCTCCCCACCCAGGCCCTTTGCAGTGGCCTCTGCCTGGAATACTCTCCCCATGACAGCTCCAGCTAACTCTTTAGTGTCCTTGGTCTGTCCTCTCCACCTCTTCAGGCAGCCCCCTGGAACATCTGAGCTGAAGTGCTGCCCATTCTTTCCTGTCACATGATCAGCTTTCATTTCATAACATTCTGAGTACCTGCTGGGTGATCCCCAGGAGCCTCAACTCCAGCAGTCAGGGCCCTTGTCTGTTCCCTGCACCATCCCATGACCAGGCATACAGTAGGTGTCCAATATATGCTTATGGAATGAATAAGTAAGAGAAGGGATGAATGGAGGGCATTAATAATTGAGGTGACAGAGCCAGGCGTTGTGGCACACGCCTTTAATCCCAGCACTCAGGAGGCAGAGGCAGATGGATCTCTGTGAGTTTGAGGCCAGCTTGATCTACAGAGCGAGTTCCAGGAAGGCTGGGGCTACAGAGAAACCTTGTCTCAAAAACCAAAACAAAATAAAAAAAAAAAAAAAAAAAAAAAAGAGCAGACCGTGGCTCCAACTGGGGGGGGGCATCCCCAAAGGTCTCATCTGTGTTTGAGTTTGAACATTTCCCATGGTCCATTAAAAAAAAAAAAAAAAGAAGAAGAATTGAAGTATAGAATGGGAATAGGGCCCAAGCTCAGGTGTGTCCCAGGCCTCTTTCCCTGGTTTCCCTGCCTGAGGAGGGGCCTCTGTGGGGCAGGAGGGCATTGGGCAGGGCTGGAGGGCTGGGTAAAAAAATCCTTCCTGTGTTTTTATCCTGCTAAGCAGCTCAGACACTCCCGAAGCAGCAGTGTGACAGCTGGGCGGGTTATCAGCAGCATCTCTGGGGCCTGCTTGCAAACAGTCATTAATCATGCTTCTCCACCACCCTGCCCTCCTTCCTCTCGGTGCCTCCTGTGGAAACTGAGGCACAGAGAGGTGAGGCCTGATGGTGGAGAACACGGGTTATTTGGCCTTGAGCCCTCAGATGTGAGCTGGAGGAGTGGCAGAATCTTTTGTGTGACCGAGGGGCCCTGCCCCCAACTCTGGGCCCCCAGCTCTCCATGGAGCCCCAGGGGCCTTCGAAGGTGGCCTCTTAATCACTGCCGGTTAATTAAGGAGGTTGGACAACTCCACCAGGCCCATGTGGGCCTGTCTGGGAGGGGACCGCGGCCTGGCTGCACTCCACTGTAGGGCTCCGCTCCTCAGCTCCCCACCTGCATGGGTCTCTGGGTGCCTGTGTGAGGAGCCTGGGGTCCTTGGGCGGGTGTGGGGCTATGGTGGGAGGCAGGGTTGCCGCTGCTATGGGTCCTCCCTGCATCGGGTGCAGTGTGGGCGGCTGTGGCTCAGCTAATGAGGCTCCACACTGCCAAGGAGAGCTGGAGGAGTTGAGACAGGTTCTGGGTGAGGTGAGTTTCATGGGCTGGGCAGAGTCCTGGCTTTGAGCCATTTGTGCTCCCCTAGGCCCTGGGGGGCTGCCAAGACCCCAGTCTTCCCTTTTCCCTGCTCCCTGCCCTATTGCTGGGCCTAAAGAATGGTTGATGGAAGGAGAGGGGACAATAAGAGACAGGTGAAGAGAGGAGGCTCACCTCTCACCATGTCCACCCGCTGCGGGGAGTCACACTCCTGACCACAGCGCTGAGTTCTGGGTGAATTGTGGTCTCTGCTTGAACACACACCTGTTCGCACCTGAGGAACGGCAGGGGCTTCACGGGTTTATCCTGGCCTTCAGCTTCAATTTCTCAAGTGACCTGCACTTGCCTTAAGTTAGTGACCTTGTTCCTCAGGTCCCTGTGGTGAGCACTGAGGGGTGGTGGGTGGCTCCTTCAGATCTGTGTTCCTGCTGAGGCTGTGGCTGCTCTTGAAGGCTCACACCTGCTTCTCCAGGGCTGAAGGCAGAAGCCAGGCAGGCCCTGGGGACACTTTGAAGCCTGAGAGGCTGTGGTGGATGTTTCCTCTAGGGCTTCTGTGCATCTTGGAGGACAGGAGCCAGAACCTGGGGTCTGCAGTGGACAGGCAGGGGCGGAGCTGATTCCGGGGCACGTGGGGGATGTCTGGGCTTTGTCACCCCGACATTTGTTCCTGATCTCATTCTGATGGATTTGCAATGGATATGCTGTGGCATCACCTGCGTTTGGTGGACAGTTCTGTGACACTTGACACACTTAACAATCGTGTACCCACCACCAGGGCCAAGAGCACGAGTCTTTCCCTCACTCCCCAGAATTCCCCAGCGCCCTGAACACCACATCCCCCACCCAGGCTGTCATTCCTAGGGAGCCAAGACTTCAGGGAAGTGAGAACCCTACCACAGACCAGCAAGGTCCCTTCACCACATTTCCTGGAGGTCACATGTGCCCATCTTCAGGTTCTCTCTCGCTCCCATCTGTAGACATCCTTGCTGGAGCCTTCCATGCCCATCTCTGAAGGACCCAGGTGTCCTATACCACATGAAGCCCTGCTCTTGCCTGAGAATCACAATATTGGCTCCGTTTTGTCTACTGTCAACCCTCACTCAAGTGACAGGGACTGTCCAATGTCCCTTATAATTGTTCTTTGTTTATTATTACAGTTTTATTTTTCTGGTCCACAGTCCAATCTGGGTCATGTCCTGCATTGGGTGGCAAAAGTTTCCTGGCTGTCCTTTGTTCTGGATAACTCTCTCGGGTTTGGCAGGGCTAAAGAATACAGTTTTAAAACTACCCTTGAGTTTTCCTAAACCAGGGGCTACAAAGGGGACTAACAGAGGCCAGGAATGTCGAGGAAGGGACTGCAGATCCAGGGCATGGAGTGTCCTGCGCGGGGGTGGGGGGTGGGGGGTTTGTTCTGAAAGTGTTCCTTACAGAGAAAGCAGTGGGTGCGGACAGTGGCAGAGGGAAGAGGGGAGGGGGAGACAGCCAGACACAAGACAAAAAGAGAAGGGGTGGACAGTGGCTGTAGTCCTACAGAGAACCTCAACACAAAGTAAAAGCCACACAACCAGGTGCCCACGGTGAGTTCAAATCCCAGTCTGCACACCTTGGCTGTGAGACCTAGGGCAGGTGACATCTATCGTGATTCAGTTTTCCCTCTGTGAAATGGGAGTGATGTACCCTGCCCACTGCTGCGAAGACTGAACAAGCTGAAGGGTGGTAGTGGTGTGTGCCTTTAATCCCAGCACTCAGGAGACAGAGGTAGGCAGACCTCTGTGAGTTCTGGTCTACATGGCGGGGGTGGGGGCGTGAGGGGGTGGGGGGTAGGGAGTGGGGGGGTGAGGGGGTGGGGGGCGTGTTCCAGGACAGCCAGGGTTACACAGAGAAACTCTGTCTCAAAACAAACAAACAAACAAAAAGGTTGAATGAGCTATGATGGAGTGGTCAATGGTGGTCACTCTGTGTCTCATAGTTTGGTGACAGCCACAGCAGGTATTTCCCCTTTGCCTATGTGGCTGGATATATGTAATGAGGCTCATTACCACACTCTGTGTCCCCAGTTGCCCACCAGAGAAAAGTTGCAGCTTCATCGGCTCTTGTGTTTGTTGTCACTTTGCAAGTCCCTGCCCCGTGTCTCCCTGGAACACTTTCCTTTGGTGCTTTCTAGCAGGGCTCTGGCTACACACATCTTTCTGCTCTTGGGTTTCTGATGCTATCAGAAGACCACGGTGGTTTGCACCCAGCCGCAGACACGGGGTGCTCCCTGCAGCTCCTCCCCTCTGGGGTGGCATGGCCCTGTGGTGGAGGCCTGTGATTCAGTTCTCTATATGTGGAGACCCAGGCTAGTGGGTTATTGTCATGCATGTTACACCACAGCCATGTGCCCTGTGCCCTGTGGCCTGAGTGGCTTCCCACTGAGTTCCTAGAAGCTGCCTGGCTGGGTCAAAAGTCAAATGCATCTTGGGCTGTGCTTGGCCATGGAGAGTCGTGTCACAGCCTGGACCCTGTGCACGTCCCATTTACTATGGTGGCTGCTTTGACAGATCCGTTCATCTTTCCCATAACTAGTGTCACACGGATATCCCTGTGTGGCTGTCTTTGTGTACAGGTCAGTCAGCTTACGGGGAATTCCTGATGTCTTCCCGAAGTAGCAAGGAGAAAAAAACTGAACTTGAGGGGCCACCGTGGCTGCAAGGCTGTGGGGCTGGAGGTGGCTGTGGGCTGAGGGCTCTCAGTCAGTCCCGACGTTTCCCTAAATATTCCCTGCCAACAGTATCACTCCTGAAGTCCCATACATTCAGGACAAGCTTTCTAGTTCATTTTACTAAAAATTATATTTTATTTTGTGTGTGTATGTGGTGTGTATGTGTGTGAGTGGGTGTTATGTGGTGTATGTGTATGTGTGGTGTATATGTCTGTGTGTGGTGTGTATATGTGTGTGTGCATATTTGTGTGTTGTATGTGTGTGTGCACGCCTATGGAGGTTAGAGGATAGCTTACTCTCTTTCTATCATGTGGGTTCTGGGGATTGAACCCAGGTCATCAGGTTTGGTAGCAGGCACCTTTCCCCCCAAAACCATATTAACCATGCAGAACCTACATTTTAAACAAATCTTCAGAAACTGAGCACCCTTCCCTTACCCTGCTGGAGTAAGTAACCTTGAATATGAACCTGTGTCACCAGCGATTTGCCGTGTGTCAGGCTGGGCTGGGCGACCTCTCTGGACTAGTAAGAGATGAGCCATGGTCTCATCAAGTCCGTGTTCACAAAACTTTGCTTAGGGTGGTGTAGAAGTCACTCAGCAGCCACCCCATGATCATCGAGGCACATGCTAGGTGTGGACCTCTGTCCTGGATTCTTCTGTGTCTGCTGCTGTCATTTCTTCTGTTCCTCCCTGGCCCCATGTGGCTCTCCCTCTGCTCTGTTCTAGGGGCCCCCGCATTGGTCTTTCCCCTCAGCTAGGTGTCTCTCTCTTGTTTTCATGTCAATGCTGTGGGTGAGCAGGAGCTTTCTGACCTGGGAATACCTGGGCTTGGGAACATCCCCTGAGTACACAGAGCGAAGGAGGGATCACAGTGCTGGTTGGTCAGTCAGTCCCGCTGCCAACTCGTCCACACAAGCTGTAGAACGCCACTGTTTCAGGGGGCAGGGGGTACAAACTCTTCCACCCGGTGGGTAGGAGATGGCCAGTGTTGTCTGTTTCTTCCTGAATCTTTGAGCCTAGCGTTGCCTATGACCTGGACATAGCTGAGTGACTCAGCAAAGATCTTCCCTGAACCACAGGCTCCCTTTTAACTGTGTCCCCATTGGCCACCCCTGGATAGGCACCTTTAGAGGTCTGCTCTCCTCCATCTATCTTTCTGAAGCACCTGTGATGCCAGCCCAGGGTCCCAGCAGTTGAAGAGAAAATCCCCATCTGTGGGGTGTGTGTGACAGAAGTGAACCAGGAACTGTGATGACATTGTCCACAGTTCCATCGCTAGAGTAAGATATGGTTCTGTGATAGAGAAAGATGGGGGTCTCCTTTATTCTAGGGTGTAAGTAGAGACTTCAGCCTAAATTCAGAAACCAAAATGATAGGAAGGAGCCAGGCCTGGGAATATCTGGGATAGGAATACACCAGCAAAGGGAACAGCATATGTAAAGGTCCTGGGGCAGGAAGGAGCTTGGGTGCCAGCTCTGACTGGAAGCTGCCAGAGAGAAAGATTTTGGAATAAAGGCAGTCTTGACTTTAGTAGTGCCTCTAGTAAGTCCCTAGCCTTCCCTGAGTTTTGGCTTGCCCCATGTAAAATTGGAAAGACACAGATCTACCCTGAGAGGTGAGTGGGGATTAAGTCCAAGGGAAAGCTGGAATGTCAAGGCTGAGGAGCCAGGGGCACGGCTTCGGTGTGGAGCCATGTGTCCAGCAGTGACATTCTAAGTACCCAGGGACTTGTGGGATGGCTTTGAAGCTGAGACCAATGCCCTAGTTTCCCTGTGGTGAGCCCCTGGTCTCAGGAGTTAACAGCCCGCAGCGCTGGGCATGGTGCCTGGCACGGAGGAAGACAGGAACGGGAGGAAGGACATCCAGGTGGGAGGGAAGGCGTGGACACGGGAATGTTCGAGGTGTGTTTGGGAAGAGTGAGGAGACCAGCCCGCCTGGTGGGGAGGCTGGAAAGACAGGTTGAGGCCAGGAGGAGGCCCTGACGGGGCCAGAGGAGGGCGGGCCTTAGCTGGAAAGCTGTAAGGAGCCATTGTGTGCTCTGGAGCTCTGGAAATGGTTCTAGCTTTTGGTTGTTTTTTTTCATAAAATGTTTTTACAATACCCACAGTTTGAAGACTAATCGCCTCCAGAGGTGGCCCTCAGAGTGACATCCATGTTGTATTCCTTTGTCCCCAGTGTGTCTGCCTAACGTTATCTGATGAGGTCCACTTGGGGGTTGTGTCTCTTTTCCTGCTGTGTAGTAAGTACTCCACCAATCAAATGGACCTCAGGTTTGATTTGCATTTCTCTCTGTGTGGGTTATCTCTGGTTTTGATTCTGCTGGTACTGCTAGAATATTCTAGCACACTCCTTCTGGCAGGCTCAAGGAGGCTTTCCTCTCGGGTGAGTGCAAGGCAGAGGCTGTTAGATGGAGGGGGAGGTGCACGCTTTGTTTCCCTAGTTCTGACCACATTCTCAAGGTGGCTGGACCCCACCTTGGGGACACAGCTGCACCCTGTGGTCTCTTTCTGTGGCACCCACATAAGTCAGAGTTGGGGTCATGACACTTCTATGGAGTCTGGACACGGGACAGAGCTGTAGCCATTGGGGGATCCTGGGTTCCCCTGCCCTGCTCCTAGGAGCCTCAGCTTCCTTCAGGAATGCAGGCTAGGGCAGGGTCTCCCCTTCAGGCATCCTCCTGCAGGACATAGGGCTGGAGGCTGGTGCTTGGATCTGGTGGGGGGGGGCTGTAAGAGGCAGCTTCCGGCAAGGAGAGGAAATTAGGGAAATAGCCTGGTGAAGGGACTCCCAGAGTTAAGGACTTTGGTTTCAGGCTGAGAAAAGAGAGTGTTCTAGTGCTGAACTCCTGTCAGGTCTCATCTGTGAGGGACCTGGGGATACTCAGATACAGTGCTGAGGGAGCCTAGTATCCCAGGTTACCAAGCTGCCCCAGACAGCCATGTGCTGTGTGTCCTGGAGGCCCATACTGCCCTTTCTGGGCTTCGACTTCCATCTGTGTGAGAGGCTCAGGGAGGCTGGTTCCCTGTTTGCTGGCTGTCCTGGCCCCTTAGACCTCCTTGGCCACCCCCTCCGTACCCTGGAGGAGGCTGAAGCTGGGGCACAGGGCCAGGACTTGCACCTTGACAACACACCCACGCAGGGCACAAAGGCCCATTGTTTGGGCCCACGTTGGCGGGGAAGCAGCCAGCCGCCTTTCACCCAACCCGCTTGTGGTCGGCCGACTGAGGAGCAATTCACAAAGTCCCGCCCCTGCCTGGGCACCTGGCCAGGCCGCCTCCTGGGCAGGCACCCTTGCCAAGGTGAGCCAGCCCTCACCCTGCTCCTGGCCTCAGTTTCCCCCAGTACAGAAAAGGCCAGGAGAGCAGCGAGGTGGGAGGGTGGAGCTTGCTGTCGGCTTGGGTCCAGGAGCCCCAGGAGACAAGCCACCCACTTGGTTCAGGAGGCTTGAGGACAGGGGCTTTGGGCCCAATAAGCCTAATATGAGGCCCTGTTAAAATAGTTTGGGACCTCCAAAAAAGTCTTAGTTTCCTAAACTGTAAAAGGAATTTATGAGCTCATGACCATTGGGACCCATGGGACCACAGTAGGAAGCCATTCACTTATCCATCTATCCATCCTGCCATCCTCCCATCCATCCATCCATCCATCCATCCATCCATCCATCCATCCATCCATCCATCCAGCCATCCTGCCATCCTCCTACCCATTCACCCATCCTGTCATCCA
>JAQHUG010000040.1:3624047-3636775 GCA_028555095.1 Dicrostonyx torquatus
TCCGTCCATCCACCCAGTCATCATCCATCGTCACATAATAGGCATGGGCTCTGCAGGACAATTGCAGAACTTCCAAGACCACATGCAAAGTGAAACATGAGGTTCCAAATTCCAAACTGAGGGCTGCGAAATAACATTGGTATCAAGTCCAATTCTGACCAGGCTCTTTGAGACGGTCTGTGCCACAGGCCCCTGACCAGACATGGAGACACAGTAATGTGAAGGCCCTTCAAGGGGCCGAAGCTGAGGCCTCTGAGTTGCCCTGAGTCACTGTGCTCTGTGACGCTGTGCCCCCCACTCCAACTGTCTGGACACCACTGTCTTGGGGGGGTAGGTAGTCTCACTCAGTTGACCTCCCAGTGTCTTCATCCCTGCCCTGTGAGGGGGTGAAAAGGCTGGTTATATCTTGGTACTGAGAGGGAAACTGAGACTCCAGTTCTCTGGCTCAACAGTTGTTGAGTGACAGAGCCTGGATTCAAACAGAGTGTGGATTCAACTCACACCAGAACCTGGATCTCCTTACATGACGGTGGGGAACAGCCAGAGCCTTATGTAGACTGCAGAGGCTCTGCTGGGGTTCAAGTTTGGGGAGGGTGTGGGTGTGCTGGTGGCCTGCCAGCTGCCACCTGGGCTTGATCCTTGCCATGGGCCTGAGTCATGGCTCTGTGTCCTGGGAAGCTGGTTCTGCTCTCGTCACCCATGGGACTTGTGTGACAGAGACACACCCTGTCACCATGCCCATCTCCCACCACAATTCAGGGCCACGTAGAACCCTGAGAAGGTTTGTTAGACAGGACCCTGTACCTCTATGCTCTTGTGGTCCTAGAGACATCTCACTTGGTTCAAACCCATCCTGAGATACCTCAACAGGCATCAGTTGTCTGGTGAAGTCAGTAGAACCCAGTCACTGGGAGGAGTGGCAAGCATTCAGTGGGACCTGAAGTCTAGAGTGGGGAGCCTCTGCCACCCCACATCTTTGCTTTGTTGGTTTATTATTTATTTTTGAGATGGTCTCGTGTAACCCAGCGTGGCCTATAACTCTCTCTGTAGCAAAGGCTAGTTTTGAACTCTTGATCCTTCAGCTTCTATCTCAAGAGAGCTCAGCCAGGCGGTGGTGGTTTTAATCCCAGCACTCGGGAGGCAGAGGCAGGAGGATCTTTGTGAGTTTGAGACCAGCCTGGTCTACAAGAGCTAGCTCCAGCGCAGGCTCCAAAGCCACAGAGAAACCCTGTCTCGAAAAAAAAAAAAAAAAAAAGAGAGAGAGAGCTCAGAGGGCAGGACTCTAACGTTGGACTTCTCAGCTATTTTCAAAAGTTCCTAGACCCCAGAGGCTGTGTAGCCCACAGCACCTGCATATCCACATCAGCACCCGGGGCCTCCCTCTTGCCTGGTTGCTGCCCTTCCAGACAACAAGCACAGTCAGTGGGTCCAGACGAGAGCTCCATAGAAGCACCCACCCCACTCTGTCCGGGCCACTGTCTCCTTCTGAAACGGCCAGTCACACCCTTGACTAGAGGTGCGGGCAATCCTGATCATTAGGAGCTCCCTGGCCTTTCCCTCCAGCAATGGCCAGAGAAGATGGGGTGTCAGGGATGTCTCCTCAGGCTAGGGCAGGACCCTGGCCAGTGCCTGCTGAGTTTTGGGTCTGGTTACAGTTGGGACTAGGCCTTAAGGCCTCGAAACCCTGAGGTCTGTGGTTGGTACTCAGGCCCAGGCCACAGGGCTCCTGGAGGGAATGGGGGTGACCAGAGAAATGGATCCTAGTGTGTTCCTGTTGGGCCCTGGCTTGGACTTCCAAATCCTACCAACTGCGATTCCATAACTTACCAGTCTACCTAGCAGACAGAGAAATAGGAGCTCAGAAAGCTAGAATCACCTGTCCAAGGTCACACAGCAAGGGGCAGAAGTAAGGTGCAAATCCAGACACTGAGTTAGACTCTCTGACTCCACACTCCTCGTTCAAGAAGTCCCCCCGAGCCCCCCTCCACTGCCATCAGGAAAGGAACAAAGAACCCTTGAATGCTGGATCCATGAGCTGGGGGTTAGGAGGACCCCATGGACCTTAATACTTCTCCCCATGATGCCTGACACAGTCATGTTCCCTCCTCTCCTCTCAAGGGAGAGAATAATAGTGGGTTCAGGTGTCAGCTTCCTCGCACCTTAGGGAGACTGGTTGAGCAGGTCTGGGGGAGGGAAGGCTCTTGAGGCAGGGAATTATTATCAATCTCTCTGCATCCAGGCCTTGAGCTGGTCTGGCTCTGGAGATGTGGGGCTGGGGGCGCTCATCTTCAGGACCTGGCCCGGGGACAGATGAGTCTGGTGACCATCTGCAGCTTCCCTAAGGCATGTGTGGGTGGTGGAGGTGATGGGTACGAGTCCTCCCTGTGCTGAGACACACCCTGAGCCTCCCACCTACCCTGCTCTCTGGAAGGAGGCAAAAGAGCCTCTGTCCTCTTTCTCCATTGCAACCTCACAGGGTCCCGAAGAGTCTGGTATTGTTGTCTCCAGTTGGAGAAACTGAGGCACAGGAGGGTCCAGCTGAGGTTTGACCACTCAGGTCTGAAAGTAACTGAACTCTTCTTCCTCGCCTGTGTGCCGTCAGACCCTGATGTTTTCACTGTTAGTGCCTCCCCATGCTCTGAGCTGGGAAAGCCGCCTCTCTCCAAGTGGCATACAGTCCTCTTACCCCTGCAGGGCCCTCAGCCTCAAATGTCAGTCATCCTGGAATGGGAGCAGAGTCCCTTCCCCCAGGGCCAGAGGTAGCAAGGAGACCTTGTTGTGGCTGCTCCACCTCCCTTCTAGAAATTTCTGCACTTCATTTTCCACCAGCATCCCTTCTTTGTTTCTATTACCAGGTTTGACTGATAGCTCCAACTTGCTGCACCAGGCCTTAGTGTCCCTTTGGTACCCAGGCTGTGCCTTGGGACGTTCATGGAAAAGTGGTCGAGAAGAGACCGGAAAGGATGAGGCTCAGTTTTGGATGAAAGTGGAACTCTGAGGAGGCCAAAAGCCCACTTGGAACTGCCTGCACCTGTACCGCCATGCCAAGGCCTGCCCCTATCCCCTGCCAGGGAGGCCAGGGATGGCGGTAGCCGGGGCACCTCCGGGCACCCTCCTGCCTACCTGCCCTGGTGATGGGCTGATAAGACCCCGCCTGGGAGGAGGCGGCGGCTGTAATTACAGGCCTCCACGCAGCTCAGGCAGGCAGGTCATGAGGTGGGGGTGACTCATGAGATTGCTCCATGGGCAGGGCGGGGGCGGCAGGTCTGCCCCTCACCCTCTGGTCAGAGATGGGCCTAGGCACCCTAGGAATGGCCAGCTTTGGTGTCACTCCGGAGTGTGTGCCAGACCTCTGCTGTTTGACACCTGCCCGGCTTGGCAGTCATAGGAATGTGGGCCCAGCTGGGTTTTCCCCTTCCCAGTCCTGGCCATCAGCTTCTGGGAAGGAGGGCTCAGCGGTCTGGGTTGGTAGATGGCAATGTCTGGACCTGTAGAGCCACAGATCCAGGCCTTGAAGGTTCGCTGAGCCAGGGGCCTAGTGCCAGAAACCCCAGATCATAGAGACCTACAACCCAAAAGGCAGGAGGACCTTCCAAACCGGAGGCTGAGGATGTCTCAAGATCCTAGCTCAAGGGCTCAGGGGTGTGCAGGTCGGGAGAGTCTCTGGTTATTGGTTCTAAGTTGTGGGAGATGGCCCAGTGGGTAAAACGATCATACATGCATGAGGACCCATGTCCAGAACCCGTATCAAAGCCAGATGTGTGTGAGAACGCCCACAATCTCTGTGCTCCTCCAGAAGAGCCCTGGAGCTGGTGGGCAGCTAGTCTGGGGTAAGCAGCTGGGACCAACAGCAGGCCTTGTCTCTATAGGTAGACGGACCTACACTGAAGTTGTACACACACACACACACACACGCGCGCGCGCACGCGCGCGCACACACACATTAGTTCCAGAGAATTCAATCTCCATTGAGTCAAGTTTAAAAGCGTAATCACAGCAGCTGGGGTTGCTCCCACGTGGATCAGAAAATTAAAGACAGGAAAATTAAAGTCTCATGACCTTCTCTCTGCTCAGCGAGAGAGAGACGACAGCTTGGGCTAAGCACTCACTCTGGGGCTGAGGGGCGTGGTATGCTTTTTGTTGACTGTCTGTGGGTGGAGAATTTACCAGGTTGTGCTGTTGGGAATAGGCGGAAAAAAAAAACACCCCCAAAACAAAACAAACATCATGGGGACATAGCGGCTTATGCAACCCCTACCCCACCGCCTGTGACCGTCCAGGGCTCCACAAAGTCGCATTTGCTCATTGTTTCTTCTTCACAGGTCTGTGTGAGCTATTCAAGGGCCTTGAGAATATTAACTCTGGCTCTCAGGCCATTCTCCACACCTTCCAGGGAGCGACTCACTGGCTCCTTGAAGCCGTCCTGCAGGGTGGGTGCTGCTATGCTGTGCTTCCGCACACAGGGAAACTGAGGCACACTTAGATTATTCGGAGCCTGTGTAGGGTGCCGGGCGCCATGCTGGATTCTGGGGATGCAGTGGGGAACAGAATAGACATTGTTCTTGTCGCCTGGAGGCTTGGCAGCAGAGACATGGAACTAACAGAGCTTGTCACAGAATGGCCAATGGTGTGAGGGGTTGCTGGGTGAGAGGCAAATGCGGGGAGGGTGAGTGAGGAGGGGGCCTCTTTGAGGGTGACTGCAGAGTGCCTGTCACTCACCTGGGCTGTGTCCCTTGCCCACATCATTCCTCCTGTGTTCAATGCCAGGTTCCCACCCACAGTCAGGGCCTGGCTGGGCAGGCCCTCCTCCACAGGTGGGTGGTGGAGTGGGGCTTCCCTAGCCCTCAGGGACACCATCTTGCTTCCACCTTCTCGCTCCTCCCTCTTCCCAGAGTACACCTGACGTATAGTAGGTATCCATTTGACTTGGTGGCACTGCCAGGTGTGAGAAGCTGAGCTGGATTCTCACCAACCCCTTGAGTGGGAGGTACCATTAACTCCAGAGAGAGGTGAGGCCCAGAGAGGTTAAGAGACTTGCCTGGGGACACACAGCTTGCCAGTGTTCGGGGAGCAACCTTGCTCAAGACAGACTGGTTTAGCTGCCCTGCCTACTTCAGGGACCATGGAGATGGGGCCCTGGCAGCTTGGAAGAGGTGTGGAGTAGGGGGGGGAGGCTAGTCTAGGGCCTCTAGAACTAGTTTTATCCCCCAGAGGGACCCTGTTCCTGCTCATGCCTATTGCCCCTGGCTGGGTTGGTGCTGCCCGGCTTGCCGCTTGGGATGTTGGGAGGAATGTGGGGCCTGGACCCCTGTCTCAAGCAGACACCTTTGTCTGGGGCCCCTAGGCCGCTGTGCAGATGGAAAACCTCACTCTAAGATGAGTCAGCCTGATATGTGGAGTGGAGATAGGGCCCAGGGATGCCACGTGTTCAGAAACAGGCTCAGGGGCAGTAGGCACATGGATCTGTGGATCTCTGAGGTCGCTGCCTGGGTGTGCCATGGCAGGGGCACAGTGCCCACAGAAGCCCACCTGTGCTCACAAACCATTCGTCTTCCTGGGTCAGACCCACCTGGCCTTCTCAGCTTCGTGTCACATCGCCTGGGCCTCAGTGTTCAGACTTAGGAAATGGAATGAAGACCACAGGTCAGGAAGATAAGGCCTACTGCGGCTTCCACAGCTGCTCCTCTGTGGGCTTTCCAGACCCCTTGAGGACCAAAGACAGAGTTCAGCCTGCTGGGGACCTGGTTCTCACATGGAACAAGGGGCCAGTTTGCCCCCTCTGGACCAGTCTGGGCTCTGCTCCCCACACTGGCTTCTGGCCCTAACTGGCACCAGGCTGTTGCTCTGAGGTGGCTCCCATGCCAGCCTCGGGGCTCCTCCAGGTGTCATGGCGGGGATGTGCTGGAACAGAGGTGCCCACGTGCACAGGAAGGACAGTGGGGTCTGGGCTTGGCCCCTTGGTAGAAGGAGTCAACCAAAGCCTCTGGACATTTAGGGACAGCTCAGGGTAACCTTGGTGTAAAAAGGGGACGCAAGGCCAGGCAGGGATGGACCAACATTGAAGGATGGACCTAAATAAAGCCAGGCACAGCACAGAACACACTCAGTCCCCCCAGGGCCTGACACAGAGGCCATGACTGTAAGACCATGCATCCGTTTCTTCACTGTCCATGTACTTGGCATGCAGTATGGTGGGAGAGACACCAGGACAGGAGGAAGCAGCCTGGTTTTGACCCTGCATGGTCTGCAGGAAGACATAGCAGGGTGCAGGTTGTGGTGTCCTCTGTGAGGAAATCAAGCCCTGCCTGTTGGGTGAAGGACTTGAGAGAAGACTGTGGAAGGTTGAGGCAGAAGCAGAGACAAAGGTTCTGGGGCAGGAAAGAGCTGGGGGTTCAAGGAACAGAGGACCCCATAACAGAGAGGGCTTGGATGGAGGTAGTGGGTCCCAGTTGCCTTCATCTGAATCCCACTTCAAGGGTGATTATTGGACACGAAGACCAAAGTTAGAACGGCCACGCTGAGCACAAAGCCAGGACGCAGTCCCTTGGATAGGGAACTCAGACTCGCTCAGGGCAGTAGGAGGAGACAGTGTCAGATTTAACCCTGCTGGGGAAGGGGCCCAGTGTCAGCTGCCTCAGCCCCCCGACTTGTGGGAAGGGGAAGTGAGTGGTCAGAGGTGACACTCAACTAGAGGAAGATGTGGGGCTTGAACCCAGGACCTCTGACTCCTAACCCAGACTTTCTGAGAATTGGGTGTCTTGCTGGACGCTTCCCCTTTGCTCTTTCCTCCCACACAGTGTCTGCTATCCTCATGGCCAGGGGAACGTGTGGGGACAGGTCTCATGTCTACAGCTGTTGACACAGTACTGCTGGCATGGGGACACTCCACCTGGGGTGGGACCAGAAACAGAGAAATGGAAAAGATGGTACCTGGGACCTCACTCTCATCCCCTCCCCCATTGCCAGCCCTTCTCTTAGAGGCTGCCTCTGTTCAGAGCTTCCCTTTCTGTTGGCTTCTTATCTTAGTGTGTGTGACATGAGCCAATGTCCCTGGCTTGTAAGTCATGACCCCTTTCTGGTCCAGAGTCCTACCCATATTTAGTACCTCATCCCTTCGGGCTCCTTGTGTGGGACAGTTTCTTAGACTTGCCTTGTTTTCAATGACTTTTATCTATTTGTTTTTAATGTGTTGTTGTTGTGTATGGGTGTTTAGCCTGCACCATGTGTGTGCCTGGTACCTTTGGCAGAAAAGGACATCAGATCCCCTGAAACTGAAGTTACAGAGGACAGTGAACCACCCTGTGGATGCTGGGAACTCTGGAAGAGCAGCTGGTACTCTTGACCACTGGGCCACCTCTTTAGCCCCTGTCCTGATGCTTTGGAGGGTCCGGCTAGTTATTTTGTGGAGCTTTTGAGACCCGTCAGCTGTTTGTGTGTGTGGCTTCTCAGGGCTTTAGGTTTTCGGAAGGAAAATCTTAGTGCCATTTTGACGATGGTGTCAGGCGTAGTCAGCAGGGGCGACAGTCATTAACACTGATATCACACTTAGCCCAGGCTGCCACTGTGTGGTCCTTGCTTGTCTAGACTGTGAATACTCTCAGGAAGTCACCAGCATATCTGGGACCTGGGGTGTCATTGTAAATTATTTGGAGTTCTGCCTGAGGGAGTTCTCGATGATTGTCTGTCTGTCCATTAATCTCTCCATCCATCCATCCATCCATCCATCCATCCATCCATCCATCTATCCATCCATCCACCAACCCACCCATCAATCCAGTCTCTTATTTTTTTGGTTGTGAGCCTAGCCTTTAACGGCTGAGCCATCCCTCCAGCCCAATCCAGTCTCTTATTTATGTTACCTTGGACTCATAAACTATTGGTCACAATCCAATGCTACTTTCCCTTCTCTTTGTGGCGCCAAGCACGGAACCTAGAGCCTCGTGCCAGTGTGAAACACCCTAGCTGCCCCGCCTGGTGCCATCTGACTTATTCTGACTCATGTCACTCTCTCTTGGGGTTTTGTGAGCTTTAGCTCCTGGGCCCCTCAGCAGATACTGCTGAGCCTGTGTCCTTACCTTCTAGAACTCTGAGTTTCTTGGCCCTTGGAATAGCTCTGCTACAGCCCTGAAATCAGCCAGTGCTGCTGGGAGTCTGGGTCCTTCTAGCAAAAACAAAAGCAAAAACCAGGGGAGCCATTGAGGTCTGAGTGCTCAGGGCATACAATAGTTACCTGACTCTGGGATCTCTTCTGTTTTTCCAGTGGACAGTGAAGAGATGCAGCTATGATCACTCACTTGTCCACTGTCCACGTTTCTGCTTGTGTTCCCACATTAGCAAACTGCTGAATACATGCCCACACTGCCACCTCCAGCCTCTCAGGCCTCACTGTGGATGGAAATGATGGTGCACCCTTTCTACCTTCCCTCCCTCCTTCTTTTCCTCTCCCTCCTCCTTCTTTCTGTCCTCCCTCCCTTCCTTCCCTTCTTTTGGCTTTTGTTTGTTTGTTTGTTTTGTTTTTTGAGGCAGGATTTCTCCATGTACCCTTGACTGTTCTAGAACTCACTTTGTAGACCAGGCTGGCCTCAAACTCAGAGATCCACCTGCCTCTGCCTCCCAAGTGCTGAGATTAAAGATATGCCACCACCTCCCTAGTTTCTTTTATTTTTTGTTTTGTTTTTTTCTTTGAGTCAAGGTCCCTTTGTAGCTCAGAAAGCTCTTATACTTCTTGTGTAGTCAAGGCTGGCTTTGAACACTGATCCAAATCAGAGGTTGCAGGTGCACACCATCACAACTCCGCCTCCACCACCAGAGTGCTGGGACAACACGTGCCAGGGCACCCTCTCAGTGTGTCATCATTTGGGCATTTTAATAACCCCGTGCTTCTCAGCCCTGCTTTAAGTCACCCACTTTCTAGGCACCCATGGTGCCTCTTTGACCCATTTCACAAGCAGAGAAAGGAAGGCACAGAGAACTCATGCGTCTTTTCGGAGGTCTTCATCTAGGAGGCTGGTTTGGTCTGTGACACAGGTTTAGGCCTGTCCAGTGTCAACATGTACACCCATGTCACACGCTTGGTTATAGACCCTGTGTGCTGTGGTGGGCTGGTTGTTCAGTGTCATGCTGTCTCTTGTGGCCATAGCACTCGGGTTCCAGTTCCCAGCTTTGTACTACATGTGCCATGTAGTCCTAATGGTCAGTGGCCTGCGGAGTGTGTCAGCCCTGTGCTGTGGGTAGTGTGTCCCCCTCCTGCAGCGGGGTGATGGATCCTGGCAGGGACAAAAGTCTTTGAGGGGAAACCTCAACACCAAGATCATAGAGGGCCCAAGACGAGAGATGTCACTGTGTGGAGGGACAGGAAGCAGCCAGGGTGCTCTGACCCCCAGGGGTTCCTGGGAGAATCTGGTCTGACCTGCTGGGCCTCTTCTCATTGAACTGGGCCTGCTGTGTCCCCCAGCATGGCCTGAGGACCACCAAACTTACCAGGCCTGGCCTCTTCCTCTTGTTCCAGGAAGCCCTCTTTCCTACCTTACCACTGCTCCCGGATGCCAGGCCCAGGCTCCACCCAGCTCTCCTCAGCTGGGCTTTATTTTTTGGCCTGCAGAGTTTTGTTGTTGCTTGTTTTATTTTTGTTTTTGAAATTTTTGCCTAATTGCCAGCTCTGACCACCAAGAGGCTCCTTGCAAAGCCTGGTCACCCGTGTTTCCTCACAAACTGGGAGGGCCTGGCGGCCCAGGTCCATGTCTGCAGAATGAACTTCCAATAAAGCTTCCTGAAGCTGGAGGGCTTCAGGTGTGTGTGTGTGTGGGGGAAACGGGGAATGACAGGGGCAGCCTGTGGTGGGCTGGCCACGGCCGGCCCTGGGGAGCCAGCCCGGGACACTGTATGTCCTTGTTTTTTGCTTTTGTTTTTATTTGAGTCCTAGGTAGCTCAGGTGGTCCTTGGACTTACCATATAGCCAAACACATGTAACATTGAACTTGTGATCTATTGTTTCTGTCTTCCAAGCACTGGGATCATAGGCTCACACTTGACTTGTTATTTATTTTTCAGATAGTGTGGGGAGGAGGTCGGAGGTCAGCTTGCTTGAGTTGGTTCCCTCCTTCCAAACTCAGAAATCGAGAATTCAGGTTGTCAGTCTTGACAGCAAATGCCTTTATCTGCTGAGCCACATGGCCAACCTTGTTGCTGTTGTTTTGAGACTGGGTCTCATCCTGTATCCCAGGCTGGCCTTGAGAATCGTAGCAATCCTCCTGCCTCAGCATCCCGAGTGTTGGAATTACAGGTGTGTGCTACTGTTCCAGTTTCTTGGTGTGTTTTCGCTTTGTTCCCTGCTATTCCCAACAGTCCATCTGTCTCGCACATCTGTGGCGGAGGATGGTGGGATCCAACTGCTCCCCAGTGAACAGTCTCCTTGATTCGTTCTTATTCTGCACAGAGCTTTGCTCTTAGGGTTGGGGGTGGAAGTGGGGGTGTCTTCATGTGTCTGGGTGGGCCAGCACACTGGGGCTGGAACAATTCCTGAAGGAGGACCGGCCAGAGCAAAGGGCCTGAGGTGTTTGGAGAGAGTGAACAGGTCAGTGACCTGAGGGAGTGAGTTCTGTATTTCCGTAATATTAGAACACCTCTGCTCTTCCCCTCCTTTCTCCCTCTCCTTCCTTCCTTCCTCCTACCCTTCCTTCCTTCCTCCCTCTCTCCCTCCTTCTCTTCCTCCCCCCCCCCTTATCTCTTAATCCTGTAACCCAAACACAAATGACAATTCCTAAACACAGAGGTGTCTGGAAGCCCCAGGGCTCTGGCACCAGGGTCCTGTTTGTTATTCAGCTGTTTTCCTGGGCTCCCTCCTGAAGGGGTGAATCACCATGTCTCATGTTTCCTAAAGAGGTAATGGGCCCTTTTCTCACGAGGTGCCTCCCTCTGCCCAGCATTCTGGGAGTTTCTGGAAGGTGAGTGTGTTGGCTGGGAGACGTTCCTATTCCCCCTACCGGGCTTTGCCTCCTTTTAATGCCAACCCTTCAGTGTGGGGCTGCTTCTTGGGGTTTCTGAGGGAAGTTGTGGGTGCACTTCGCCAGAGTGAGAGACTGTGGTGGGCTCACCAGGAGTCCTAGAAACATCTGCGCACCTCCCTACTCCTAAACACCAACTCACTCCATTTCCATCTGGGCCTCAGTCTTCCTATACTATAACCACAGAATCCTCAAGAAGCCACACCGTCCCTTGCCTATTCTGGATTTCCCTGCCCCAGGGATCCACTCAGTCCCAGGAGAGTGACAGTCCCTTGACCCTGGATCCAGCCTCTTTGGACAGCCTGTAGAGGCTGGGCTCCAGGTTTGGACTTGTCCCATCCTCCCCCTCCCCCCAGCTTCCTGCTCCTCTCTCCTGGACTCAGACCCTTGCTACACCTGACAGACCTACACACACACATGCACATCCAGGAGCTGTCACTCATTGGACCACTATCCCTGCCCTCTAAAGCTCTACCTGCCTCCGGAGCATGGTCCCCTACACACAGGAAAACATCGGTATGCAGCATTCAGTAGGTGCTCAATGTGTGCTTGGCAAGGAGAGCCTGGGACCTCGCTAGGGCGTTCAGGGTGCCAGCAGGAGCAGTAGAGACTGGATGACAACACCTCCCCACACGGGGGTTCTGTGTCTCTTTGTCTTTGTGGTTCGGTCTCTGTGTCACGCTCCATCTCATTCTTATCTTCTCTGGTGTTTGGATTTTGTCTTTCACTCTCTTCTCTCCTCTTCCTGTTTCTCATCTCTGTGCTTCTATCTCTCCTGCTCTAACTCCTGAATCTTTCCCCTCCTCTCAGGTCCACTTCCCCTTTCTCATCTCTGTGCCTCTGTCTCTCCTGTTGGAATGCCTGAATCCCTCCTCTCAGGCTCCGGCTACCAAGAGCCCTCCCCACCTCTCCAGCCTCCATGGCCCCATGGCGCCCATGGGACAGTGACAAAGCCTATACATGCTGGCCCTGCAGTCCCCAAGGAGCAGGAGATAAGCCCATCACACAGCTCTGGAACCTTCCACAGCTTTCCAGTTCTGATCCTGTTGTCTCGACAGTGGAACAGCTTTGGGGCCTCTGTGATTTCTATTCCAAATAAGCTTATTATTTCATAGGAGTAGCGAGACTCAGAGAAGTTCATGGGGGCCTCATCGGGGGACCCCCCGGAAGGCTCCCTAGCTGGCCGCAAACCCTGTTCAGGACTTGGTGGGACCGTTTCCTGGCTTGGCTAAGACATAGACAGGGCAGGGTGCCGCACACGCCTGCCGTCTACCAGCCAGGCCTCCTGGGTGATCGTGAATACGATTGATTGCCTCTGATCAGATGCACTTTGCAAATTCTGTTCCTGGGCAGGGATGTTCTTCCCTCAACCTGCAGCCAAGTTAAACTTCCATGTGTCTTCTTCCTGTCCGGCTCAAATGCCACCTCTTCTAGGAGGCCCTCCAGATCTCCACTCTAGGCCACTAGTCATCCCACCCCTCACTGTGAGCCTGCCTCTGTCATGGCATGGTGGTCTCTGCTCTCTCATTCCATCCTAATCCCAGCAAGGCTCCTGACTGGGGGCTCCTGGGAGGGAAGTGGCTGGCCTGGGCCATGAGTCAGCAGAGCGCATTTCCTCTCTGGGCACTTTCTCACTGCCCTTCCTCAAGCGGGGAAATACCAGCTCATCTCAAGTTCAGGGTGCTGGGCAGGTGGGCAATCCTCTTTCCTTCACCCCACAGCAGC
>JAQHUG010000040.1:3655617-3677325 GCA_028555095.1 Dicrostonyx torquatus
GTGTCCTTGCCTTTGCACACTCTGTGTCCCTGCCTTTGCATACTGTGTCCCTGCCTTTGCACACTCTGTGTCCCTGCTATAGCCCACATCCTCAGAATAGCCCCAGGGTGCTCTCCTTTCTCCAAGGTCTCAGTCAGTGCCTCCTTTTAACCCTTTGAGACCTGTGTTCCAGGGGTTCTCAACCCTCCTAATGCTGCGACCCTTTAATACAGTTCCTCATGTTGTGGTGACCCCTGACCATGAAATTATTCCACTGCTACTTCATAACTGTAATTTTGCTACTGTTATGAATCATAATGCAAATACTTTTGGAGCCTGAGGTTTGCCAAAGGTGTCACGACCCACAGGTTGAGAACTTCTGCTCCTTTGACTGCTTCCTGCTGTGGTGCTAAGATTTCCTCTGCGGGCAGGAGCCTCCCAGAGGGTGGACAGATGGGTAAAGGCCTGGTGTGTCACAGGAGTGACATGTGGGTACAGTGGGCCCTGTGCAGTCAGGCAGGGGAGAGCAGGCTGGGGCCTCTGGAAGTGACCTCGGGAAGCTGTGCCTTTCTCCAGACCCAGGAATCACAACGGCTGTCAGAGGCCACCTTGGACCCGTTATCTGACAGATGAAAAGTGAAGGCTGTCTCTGTTCCAGGAACAGGCACAAGTGTGTGTGTGTGTGTGTGTGTGTGTGTGTGTGTGTGTGTGTGCGCGCGCGCACGCTAGCAGTCACTCACACCTTGGTCCGAATGAGGTTCTTGATCACCTGGTGACTAGTTGACTTCTAGATCTTGTAGGGCCTGGGAGACAGAGAGAAGGCAGGGCAGAGCTTAGGGTGGGGCCAGGCTGTTTTAGCCCAGCCTTTGCCCTGGCCTGGTTCCCTTCAGGGCTCAGGATTGCACAATTATGCCACCCACGGCTGTGACCCAGGCGGGTGACACACTCTCTGGGAGCCACCCCTAGACCATGCATCCTGGTTATATACACAGGGCCCCAGTCAGCATGAACACACCCCTGCGTAGCCTGGCATTTCCTGGCTGTGTGACTCTGGGCAAGTCACTTCCCCTCTCTGAGCCCAAAGTTCCTCTTCTGGAAGTCAACATAGTAAAGTATCTTTCGGACTACGTACTGGAAGGATGTGCTTCACCTCTGGGACTCAGGCAGTGTGGCCACTCTTCAGAAATCCAGGCACTGTTTTGTGTGCCTGGATCCCCTTGCTGCACTCTCGACCACTCTCCCTTCTTGCTGGATTCATCTCCATGGCTCTAACCGCTGCCTCAGGCTTAGCGGCTTTGCTTGCATGTCCACACCCCAGACCAGCTCGTCTTGGCCCATCTTGCTCACTGTCATGTCCCCTGCGCACTTGAAAGAAACGACACAAGAAAGTCACCAGTGAGAGCTGGAGGAGAGAAGGAGTGAATGAAAGCCACTCAGCTTCGCACCCAGCCTGAGAAGCTCTCGCTCCAAAGCCGGGGGTGGTTTCCATGGCCCCCTCCCAGCATTCCCTGAGTCCAACCTTTTCCAAGCCAACCCTCCCCAGCTGCTGCCTCTCCCAGCTCCCTGCTGCCCCTGCTGTCGGGTCCTGGGTCAGGACGACCTCTGGGGCATTCCGGCTGAGGACAGCTCTCAGCTCCCAGGACCAAAGCTAAGACGTCTGGGAACAGGGAGATGCCTGGTCATGGCCACCAGACCCTGGTACCTTCTAACACATCATAGAGGGGACACCATTACTGCCAGATGGGGACAACGGATCCTACTGAGCAGAGGATTCTTGCCTCAGGCCTGGTCTCTGGGGTTCCTTTGCTGTTTCTGGGATGGGCCTGGGTCTTGAGGCTGGCTTTCTGAAGCCTATGGCAGTCCGTGGTGACAGGTGCCACCATGGTTGTCTGGTGGTCGTGGCCCCTCACCCACACTCCCAGGCTCAGTTTTCTTGCTTGGGAGGACAAAGGCCAGCCTTGCTGGCTCTGAGGGTCCCCATTCCCCTCTGGGCCTGGTTCCCCAGCTGTGGGACCTTGGTCTCCCCACTCCCCGCTGGTCCCGCAGAGCCCCTCAATGGTAGCTCCCCAATAGCTCCCTCTAGGTCTCTCCTCCGCCTCTGGCCCCACTTACTTCTCTAGAACAAGCTTGTTTTTGTTTTCTGTTTTTACGGCTCCATAAATGAGTCATGGGCCTGATTTGATTTAATTTCATCGTAATTGTTATCTTTTCAACCTTGTTTTTTTCCACTCGGTTACTCACGAGACCACAAAACCTAAACAGGACGGGGCCTTCCCTGACCCAGGGCCTAGGTCCAGGGTCAGCAGCTCCTGGGGACCCGACAGGCTCCTGGGGGAGGCTCTGGCTGTTGCTTTGCTGCTGGGGAGCTGGGAGCCTGCTTCCTTCCGGGTCTTCAATCTACTGCCAGTGTCCTCCACAGTAAGATTCATCAGGAGAGCCAACTTGCAGACACCTCGGGCCCAGGAGCATGGCGCGACACCGTGGGCGAGGTGGGGAGCTGGGGGACAGACTCCTCTGGGGGTGGCACCTTGAGCCGGCATGTTGCCCAGATTTTTCCATGTATTAAGACGAACCAGAAGTCTGATGTCATATGTGAAAAGTTCTGATTTTTAAATTCTGGCCAACAAATCAAATTAAAAGCAAGCAAACAAAACTCTAGTGTGTGCCTCTACGTGGCCTCCTTGGCCATTTCTGGTTTAGACGTTTCTAGAAGAGCTGGCCTTGTCCTCTGTCCAGCTGTTCATTCTCTTCCCCTCTCAGTCACACTCCAGAGCATCAGGGTTTCTGTCCCCTGTCCCCACAACTGCCCATGTCTCTGGTCACTAGGGTGAGAGACTGCCTTTCATAGCCTCTGACCTCTGGGGTGACACCAGCCTTGACCAATGTTCCCAGCATCAGGCCACTAGTGGCTCCTCTTGTTTTCACAATTTCTCTTTCTTGGTATGTGTGTTTCTGACTGAGAGAATTTTCCATGAGATAAAGTAGATTCTTTGTTATTGAAAACCAGGATATTTTGACTGTTCTCTCTCTCTCTCTCTCTCTCTCTCTCTCTCTGTGTGTGTGTGTGTGTGTGTGTTATGTGTTTCAAAAATAGGGCAAGAGGTCCTTCAATCATTTTACAAACTGAAGATTAGAGGCTAGCCCCTCCTGGGGTGGGGACAGAGTGAAGGGACCCTGAGGGCTGCTCCTGGGAGCCTGCTGCAATCCCATTGACTCCATTTAAATATCTCCACAAGCCGTTATGACGTGGACACCTAGGCCTCCTGCCCAGTCTCACATCCTGCCCCTCATCCTCCTGCTCTCTGGTCCTAGAAACTGCAGATGGCTCCCGTTGGGTAGAAGGAACCAGAGGCTTCCAGTGCACAGAACCCGTCCCAGATTCCAGATGTGCAGGAAGCCTAGGAGGTCATCACACCCTCATTTGGTGATAGTCTCCCTCTCCTTTTCTCTCTCCAGAATCTCATGTAGCTCAGGCTAGCCCTAAATACACCATGTAGCCGAGGATGACCTTGACCTCCTGATCTTCCTGCCTCTGTGTCACAAATTCTGGGATGACAGGTGTGCACTGTCACGTAAGGTTTGGTGGTACTAGGGACAAACCCAGGACCTTGTTCATAGGAGGCGAGCCTCCTACCCACTGAACTAGGGCCCAGTCTCCAACCTGCTGCTTTGTTTTCATTTTAAAATTTGTGTGTGTGTGTGTGTGTTTATGTGTGCCATTGTACATATGTGGACATCAAAGGACAGCTTGGGGAGTCAGTTCTCTCCTTGTAGGTCTCAGGGACTGAACTGAGATCATCAGGCAGCAACACCTCCATCCCCTGAGCCATCTTGCAAGCCCTAAACAGGTTCTTAAGTGTTAGGGAAATAAACTAACACACAGCCCAGCTCCGGCCTGAGGACTGAGAGTCTGAGACCCTTCTCTGGCAGCCCACTCCTCTCCCGAGAATGACTCTTGCAGGCGGTGGGAAGCACAGCCGACTGGAAACCACAGTCCAGTCTGGGTTGCCAGGCAAGCATGTGGTAGGAATGGGATTTGAACTCAGCTCTGAGAACTGTTAGATTCCTACAAGGGGGGGGGAGGTATTCCAGGGGCTAGAGGAACATGAGTGGGAGCAGGGGTGGGTACACCCTAGCCTGGTGTCAAAGTGGGGTGAGGGCAGTAAGGACTGATGGGGACAAGTGGAGAGAGGCCAGGCTAGACCCAAAGCAGAGCTGGGAGCGTATCTCCAAAGCCCTGTAGTATTGGTGAGCCTGGCTATGATCGCCATCTCATTTACCATAGACTGGGGTTCTTGGTGAGCCTGAGGGTATAAGGGGACCGTTTGCCCAGCGGGGAGCAGATTGCTCACATATGACACAAACATTTTCATAAATCTCAGGTAGGACATCTTGTCAAATTGTGAAGTTTGTGGCATTAACTAACAGTTTAGTGATTTTAATTTTATAGATTTCATTAAGGATTTTAGGGATAATAATAATAATTCTTTTTTCACCCCAAATCTCACTGGAACCTTCCACATCACAGCTACTGAGGCTCACGGTATTGTGTAAAATAGCGGTGGGATGACCGCGATGGGAAAAGGAGGCGCTTCTGCCGGGTGTCTGGGGCACTTGCTTCCTGTGCGAGCATCCGGGTGGGCTCCCAGGCAGACGCGTGGCCTGCTGGAGGCCACACGTTCACATGATAGGAGGGCTTGAGGGTTGGGATTCGGTGCCAGTTCTGAGCTAGGCCATTGCACATGCCAGCAATGCCAGCTCCTGAGACCAAAGACGAGGCTCCGGTGGGCCAGGCTGCAGAGTGGTACATGCAGAAGGAAGTGTCTGATTAGAGAAGGGACGTGGTATCCACCACGGGGTAAGATTCCTGGGTGGGGAGGAGGGTGCTGTGGCAGTGCCTGACAGCTGGATGCACATCAGATCCTGGAGAAGCAGGTATGACGACTGAGCTTCTCATTGTGGTTCATTGTGGGCTCCTTGACCCCATCCCAGCAGGTCCATCTTAGGCTAGATGTCAGTGCTTGGGCCTCCAGAAGTCCTGGCCCGACAAGGACGGCTTAGAGAGGGGCCAGCTCGTTCTCCCTTCTTCTTGTCTTTTGGACAACACGGGTTCAAAGAACAGAGCAGTCAAACTACCATGCCCAGGGAATCACACAGCAGGATCTCAGCTCTAAGCTTGAGCTACCTAACCCCACCAAGGCTGGGTCCCTATGATATGAGGGCTCTAACCGTTCTGGTTACTGGATGGTAAACTGAGGCCGCGGGAGGCAGAGCCGCTGCTGTGGGGTCAAACAGCAGGCACAGGGAAGTGACGCTTTGTCCAGACCGTCAGCTCTGGAGCCTGCTCTTCCCTGGTTAGTGCAAACCTTCCTCTTCCTCAGACTGTCACCTGGTGAGGGGGTCAAAGATGGCACCCGTCTGGTGGGGTTTCTAAGCAGATGCTCGGTGACAAGCACTTAGTAGGTTTCTTCATTAAAGACACATGCTCGCCAGGTTCACGGTAGGTGATCGACTGCTGTTGACCCTGCTAGAATACCACTGGACCCAGCCCAGCTGTCCTCAATCCCACTTCCTTCCTAAACTGCCTTCTAGCCAGTTTTTCTGACTTCAGCAAGTGTCCTGAGGGGGTAGGTTAGAAATGGGGGTGGGGGGGTGAGGGGTGGGGGGGGAGGCAGTGCGGAGGACTGAACTCTGCATGGTGAGACCAGCATTTCAGATTTGAACCCTGGACCCGCTGTGCTACCTCAGGCTAATGCCTTGCCTTCTCTGAGTCTTGGTTTCTGCCCTCATCTGTCAAGCCTGGACCAGGCTGCCCGGGGAGGTGCCAGCTTCAAACAGGGCCAGGGGCTGTTGCTCTGTCCCCTTTGCTGCCAGCCCCCCACCTCCCCGCCTCCCGAGCTTCAGGCTGTGACGAGGAGACAGCCAATCTGTTTACTGAACCGGCTGACCCCTTCCGGGAACACGGCCCAAGCTTCCCAGAACTCGGGTATTAATGACCCGGAGCCACATGACGGAGCATGACACAGCATTTTTGGGTGCAAGGCAGAGCCCAGAGGGGTGCGTGGGGGCTGTGGCCAGCCTCCAGCCTGGCCAGAGGGTGAGTCACCCCAGCCTGCTGCAGCTCCCATCCTAGCCACTCGAGTCCTCCCCCAGCCTGCACGTCCCACCTGGCTAGGGCCACCCAGGACCCCTTGACCTTTGCCTTAGTATCCCAGCAGAGGCTGTGGGCACCCAGAGCTGCCCTTTGGGACCATGGTTGGGCTGCACATGAGGCCCTGGCCTCCCTCAAGAGCTGGGTATGGACAGCTTAGCTTTGCAAGAAGGGCACGAATGTTTGTTTGACAGACGGGGAAGTCAGATTCATGGAGAAGGGTTAGGTTCTTCTGAGTGTGGATTCACCTCAGATGAGTTCCTTTCACAGCCGGGGTAGGGAGGAAACTGGGGCATGGAGTGCTGAGGAGCCTGAACCCAGCAAGCCCCCATCTCAGACCCATCTTAGGTATGCTGCACAGCTTGGCACGTGGCCACGTATACTGTGCCTCAGTTTCCCCTGTGGAACTGCTTGACTTCCTGATCTTGTGAGTCCCTGAGGACAGGTGGAGCATCTAGCCAAAGGCATCCCACCCAATCAATCACCAGCCCCACCCCCGGGCACCCTCGGCCACCCTCGGCCACCCCAGGCAAGGTGGAGGTGGTGGTTTTTACAAGGCTGGGAACCAGACAGGTGTGGGGTGCAGAGAGGTGTTCCCTGACAGAAGGGGACCTCTTGGTTCCCAGCTCCAAAGCCAGGCCAGGGTCCATGGTGCTAGAGATGCTCTTTGATTCTCTTTATCTCATAGGCCTTGCCTGAGCACCTTCTGTATACAGGTCTTTCTGCTTGCTGCGGGATGGCAGCTATAGTGAGGGAGAGGACGCACATGGATGGCAGGACATTTTGGTCCCCGACTAGGACCATGGCAGACACATAAGCGATGACAAACTGGACAGTGGGGAAGGGCCCCCTGAGATGACATGTATGGGCGCCGAGTGGGGCAGTTTCCCAACAGGAGGCAGTGTGCCCAGCCGATGTAAAGGCCCTGGGGGAGGCAGGGGACCCGGGCAATTAGGATGAGGCTGGCAGCTGGCGGGAGGGATGGCGACAGTGTACAGGGGTCAGCGCATAGTGAACGGCCACCCCACGTGATCTGATGGCAGCAGGACTCATGTTCTCTATCCTCTAGGGCCAGGGCATGGCCACCCTCGAGGCCAGAGACAGCTGGGAAGAAGATCCAAGTGAGGGGTCGTCTCTGTCCAGGAGCCCACTGACAACTGGAGGTCAGAGACGGCCAGGGCAGCCAGGGCGACGGCACAACGGAGTCTGTGGCCAGAAGCTGCGGCTGTGGGCAGCATGGATGGCTGCCACCGAGGACCCCCCTGGCTGAGACAGCAAGACTGGAGGTCTCCCAGGAAAAGGATCGGCAGATAAAGAGGCCCTGGGGGGACAGGCCAGAGTTCTCCACCACTCGGAATCCTGGAGAGAATGGAGGGATGGGGCAGAGGCTCAGGTCACAGGCTGGATCAGGGGCAGACCTGGAACGAGGGGCCCAGGATGGAGCCTGGTTCTCCACGTGGGCTGAGGCACCATCTGCCCTCATGGGGCATAGCTGGAGTCACAGCAGCTTGGGAGAGGGGTCACGGACATAGCAGCAGGAGGGTGGGAGGGGCAGGAGTCACATGCATCTCCATTCTGTGACATCTAAGCTGTGTGACTCATGCACCTCCCTCACCTCTCATTCATTCACTCCATCCTTCTGTCGGTATTGTAACCTTTTAAACGTATTCACGTGTGCGCGCGCACGTGTACACCACACATGTGTGGAAGTCAGAGGCTGACTCGCAGGGGTCAGGCCTTACTCCTTTCTGCACGCAGGTCCCAGGAATCTAACTCAGGTTGTCAGGCTTGGCAGCAGGCGCCTTCTCACACTGAGCCATCTCGCCAGCCTCACTAAAGCATCTGTCAGGCTGGGGACCGGGGCGCAACAGTGAGAAGCGTCCTGCCCGTGTGGGCTGTTGGGGGCATGGTGCGCAACGGTTAGGAACGTAGATTCTAGAGCCCGAGGGCCTGGACCTGCTCCTGCTTCAGCAGCTATCCGCTGTGTGACTTCGAACCAGTTGCTCCACCTCTCTGAGCTTTCTCTGTAAATGAGTTAATTACATTATCCGCCTTGCAGGGCTGTGGTAAGGACAATGAGTTCACAGAGGGAGTGAGAGTCTGACATGCAGTAGGTACGCATCCCAGTTCATGTGAAAAGAGATGGAAGATAAACAGAAAACAGGGAAATGTCCCATAGTGGGAAGTGACAGGAGTCAGCTCCGAAGACCAAGTGGGGATACAGTAAGCGTTCAGTAAGTGCCTACCCTTCTCAGACTCCTTTTCATCGGCTTGGATGGTGAGGACTGAGGTTTAGGGCCTGCAGAAAACCAGAAGTTGGGCCTGGCTTATCCAGAAACACAGGGCGGAACTTTGGGGCCAACCCCCAGACATTGCACCCCCAATACGCCCTGCACCCCAACTGCATCACCCTCACAGCCTGGGTGGCTGGGACGAGCTGGGGCCTGCCTGGCGGGTCCCCGTAATGGCAACTCATTACACAGGTGTCTGGCAGTGCAGTGGGGAGACTTGGGCCCCAGGGGCCATGTTCTCATGGCACCCGGCCAGCCACCGCAGGCCCTTCCTCATCCTTCATGGGCCTGTGTCCAGGAAGGGCAGCAGGCGGGGGAGCGGGGCTGGCTTGGGGCCAGCTGGCATCCCGCAAAAGGAGGGAAAGTTGAGAAGTTTGGGTGCCAAAGACTAGTGAGGAGGGGTGAGGGGGGTGCAGGTGCGCAGGGGACAGTGAACCAGGCACATGGAGGTGAGAGGTCACCAGGATGACACACTGTAGCTCTGGTTTCTGCGTTTAACTGGCTGTGATAGTTTTTCTATAAATATGTAAGTATTCTATAAATATGCATGTGTTTGGTGAAAATTCTTTATGTTTAAAGGGCTGGAGGGCTGGCTCAGCGATTAAGAGCCCTGGGTGCTCTTTCAGAGGACCTGGGTTCAATTCATAGCACCCACATGGTAATTCCGGCCCATGGGGACCCGACACCCTCTCCTGGCCTCCTTGGGCACTAAGCATAAATGGTGTGCAGACACATAGGCATCCAAAACACCCACTCACATTAAATAAAATGAATCAATTTTTTTTTTTTTTTGGTTTTTCGAGACAGGGTTTCTCTGTGGCTTTGGAGCCTGTCCTGGAACTAGCTCTTGTAGACCAGGCTGGTCTCGAACTCACAAAGATCCGCCCACCTCTGCCTCCCGAGTGCTGGGATTAAAGGCGTGCACCACCACCGCCCGGCAAATGAATCAATTTTTAAAAAATTAAAATGCATATATTTCAAAAGATCTCCAGAGCCAGACAGAGGGGACTCACGCCTTTAATTTCAGTGCTCAGGAACCAGAGGCAGGTGGATCTCTATGAGTTCAAGGCCAGCATGGTCTATAGAGAGTTCCAGGACAGCCAGGGCTGTTACACAGAGAAACCCTGTCTCAGAAATATAACAACAGCAATAACAACAACAACATCTCTAGACAGAGACAGGACCATTTCACTGGTGAAGAAAAGGAGTGGGGTGACAGGAGAGAGCTGCAGGGCAGGTTCAAGGGCCTCACTGAGAAGGTGACATTAGCCTGAAGGCTTGAAGGCTGAGTGAGCCATAGGGGCTACTATGAGGGAAGAGAGTTCTGGGCAGGAGGCACAGCCAGTGCAAAGGCCTCAGGGGCAGGTCACAGCCTGGCTGTTAGCGGGTACCAAGGAGGCAGGCAGAGGAGCAAGGGGAGAGATTGAGGAGCACAGGGCCATGGCAGGAAAGAGGGCTTGTGTCTGGTACCATTGTGTATGGTGGGCACCCAGAGGGGGCTCCACCAATGAGGGTGGGTGGGAGGAGCCGGACAGGAGCGAGCACCAAGTGTGGGAACAGTTGGCTGTCAGAGGCGCTGACAGGAACGTGGGCTGTTCAATTTGTGTTTGAGCCTATTAGCCTGAGTTCAAACCCCCTGGATCCTGGAGCCTGTTATTAAGCTGGCTGTACCCTGGGGCGCCTGCCTTTATCCCCAGACAGGGCCTGGCCCGCCTGCCCCCAGGTCGACCTTGGCCCCCCAGATGGGAGTAGATGGGCGGGACAGGGGCACCCCAGGGCTGCCAAGCTCCTCACAGGCCTAAGATGATTCCGGGAGGGGTGCAAACTTCCTCCCATCAGCCAGAGAAGGGATGGCAGCCCCAGGGAGCTGAGGCAGGGAGCCTCAGTTAGACCATCTCCCAGGGCTGCCTCTTTCCAGGATGGTGTCTGTGTGGGTCGAAGAGCAGAGCTGTCCAGTTGTGAGGTTCCTGTCACAGGCCCAACAGTGAGAGTAGTAAGTTCCCCGACACTCGAGGCATGCAGGAAGGCTCAGCTCACAGCAGCGAGTGCAGAAAGGGAGTGGGGTGGGGGCCGTTCTCTTCTAGTCCCGTGATTCCACAGGTTTTAAAATTGTAGTTGAAATCCCTGTTCTCTGTCCCTTGGTCTCCAGTGCTCAGAAGGCCACTGCAGCTCCTGTCCCGAGGTTCACAAAACTCAACCCTGACTCTTTAGGCTTCTCCAGGGCACTAACAGTCCCCAACTCTGCTGGGACCATGGCCTCTCTCCATGCTATCCTCCTGCCTCAGGGCCTGTGGGGGCAGTGTGATGGCTGCATGCCAGGCCACCAACATCCCATAGATTAAATTGCCCTATGAGGTATATCCTGCTGTGAGATCCATGTCACAGACGTGAAAAACTGGGCCTCAGAGAGGTCAAGCCTTTCACCCAAAGCCACACAGCATTGTGTGAATCAGAGTAGGAAGGATTTGAACACAGGGCACGTGGACTTTAACCACATGCTCTTTTCTTCGTTCCTTGAGTCACTCATTTCCAACTTACTGCTGCCTCCTCCAGGAAGGCTTCTCTGACTTCCTACTCCAGAGTTCCCACTGTTTGCTAGAGCACATTGAGTCACAGTCACCCCCTTTCTCTCTGGCACTTTTATTGACATTTGACAGACACATTGCTGGAACACTCCCGAGCCCACCAGTGCCATCAAGGCCTCACTCAGGTGTATCCTCTGTCCTCCAATCCGGCCGTCCCCTTCCGTGATCCGGTTCTTGCTGCCCCACTTTCCCACTCCCGTCACCGGTGGGGCAGCCACCTCCATTGAGGAGAACGGCTTTATTTCTCTGGAATTTTCTACAGGTGAAATCATCATGTGTCGTTCTTGCTGGTGACATGGTGGCTCGTCTGTGTGTCTTTCTTCTACATGTCTACTCCTCACCCCCATTGGGCTGTAAGCTGGGGCCCAGAATTTGGTCTTCCGTGTCTTCACACCTGGTACAGGGCTGAACACACAGGAAGTGCTTGATCAATGCTGACCAGAAGGAGGAAGGGCTGTGCCCATTGGGAGGTTCAGTCACAGCCACAGGGCAGAAGAAATTTCCAGTCTATCTGAGGAACACTAACCTCCGTGCCAGGGAGGGCAGCTGGGGGGGTTGGTTGTGTGCATTCACTGTGTGTCCTGGGACCTCAGAGTTGGGCAGTTCGGACAGGTGTGGGCTGAGGAGTCGGGTTGCCCTGACCGCCCTGTAGGTAACTGGCCGTAGGTTCTAGAAGCGACAACCGTGCAGCTGAGAAAGCATCAAGTGGGTGGGAGGTAGTAACTGGGCCTCCCGAACCAGTTGGACTCCTTGAGAGCTCCCTGGGGCGCTGGGAGCTGAGTAAGGAGCCAAGGGTGCAGAGGGGGAGGGGAGGCAGCATCAGTTAATTAGTGCAAATTATCGGGAAATTCCAGTTCATGCTGCATCAAGCTGGGCAGGAGCAGGAGGCACTAATCAGGCTCCCAAATACCCATGATCTGGAAGCTTTGTGTCCCCCCAGGCCTCTGTTTCCCTCTAGCCTAAGGGGTCAACCCGTGGCCAGTGCCTGTCTGCACAGTGCCCTCAGGGGTCTGTACCCATAAGACCCCCAAGGTCCATTTCCCAGAAAAGCAGAGTCTAGGACTTGGGGAGTTGGCTGAGGTCACACAGGGGCCTCCAGGAGCAGAACTGAAAAGGCAGGGTCACCAGGGAGCACGACTTTTTCAGTGAGAGCCACATTCGCTGACACACATTAATTGAACACTTACTGCATGCCACGCATGGCTCCGCTCTCTGGAGACAAGGGGTGGCCTGTTTTGTTTGGGGATCTGGGGCATCAGGGAAAGGGTTCCACAACCCACTGAGTTTGGAGACTTCACAGTTCCCACGTGCAGAACTCATTCCTCAGAGTTGCTGAGGACATCACGGGTACCGCCATGGAGGGCTCACCACCTTCTGGCACCAGCGTGGGATGCCCTTTGACCTCACCATTTTCCACCTGGTGGGAACTCCTTATTCTGGTCCTAACCCTGGGGTTTCAGAAAGACAGATTTCAGTGACTCCTTTCTTGGTTTGGGTACAGGGAATAGAGAAGGATAGAGGACTCAGATGAGGAGAGAGGAAAGATGACAGACAGGCGCAGGTTTCTATGGATGATTACGGCTGGGTCCTTGGGTTGGTGGTGATGGAGCTGTTTAAGGATGAGGAGACAGAGGCATGGCCTGAAATGAAAAGAGCAAATGAACCAAGGGGATGAGCAGGAAAGAGAGCAGATGGAAGGACGTCAGAAGGACACTGGAAGGATGGATGGATGGATGGATAGATGGATGGATGAACAAAAGAGCAGATGAATGAATGAATGAATGAATAAATTATGGGTGACTAAAGTGCAGGATGGTGCAGAGGTTTGAGAACTGCAGATCAATGGATGGACAGGTGAGTGTGTAACAGGAAAAACTGGTGGATAAAATGGCAAAGAACAAACAGACTTGAAAAGAATGTGTGCGTGGATGGCAAGAGATGACTGTGCGGATGGGATGGATGAGCGGGTGGATGAATGACGGATGGGCAGAGAGGTGGGTGCATGGTCGATAGATAAATGGGCAGATGGGTGGATGGATAGATGGGTGGAAAGGTAAGTGAACAGAGAGACGGGTGGACCAGGACATGAGCAGCCGCCTGCAGCCAGAAGGTTGTGCTGCGGTCAGTGTAACCAGAAGGGCCCTGAGTTCCTCTTTGATGTGGAGATGGTGAGCCCAGAAGTCCTGCAGGGAGTTGGGGAACCCTTGCTCCAGGTAGTGACTTATTTTAACTTCTCGAGCCCCTCCAAGGGTCACACATTTGGGGCTGCAGGTGGCTGAGGGGGACTGGATCTCCCTGAGGGTCTACATTTACCTACTTAGCTTTCTGTCCCTTGCTTGCAGGCCTGAGAGGCCCTGTGCAGGTCTGCAGACAGCTGGGAGCGGACAGTCACGGCCATTGCTGCTGGGCAGTGCTGAGGGCAAATCTAAGGGTTTGGGAAGACCCTTGGGCATCACACAAGGGTAGGACAGAGCTGAGGGTTACATTGCCTAGATACAAAACTCTGGGTTTGGGGTCAGGAGAGTGTTGGCCTTTTTCTGGGAAGCTGAGGGAAAGCTCTCCCTGTCCTTCAAGGAATGCACCAGGCTGAGGCGCTGGGCCTGCCTGTGGGTAGACTTGCTGTATCCATGCATGCAGAAAGCCTTCCATGAATGGAGTTGACATTCAAAAACCTGA
Source organism: Dicrostonyx torquatus (assembly GCA_028555095.1). Taxonomy (NCBI): domain Eukaryota; kingdom Metazoa; phylum Chordata; class Mammalia; order Rodentia; family Cricetidae; genus Dicrostonyx; species Dicrostonyx torquatus. The sequence continues at coordinate 3,669,300 of JAQHUG010000040.1, forward strand.
GGATGTTTCAGAATCTTACAGCTCCCCTGGGAAGGTCGGACAATCAGTTCTGGGTCCTGTTCCCAGGGGGCCATTCTTGATTGCATCCAAGTGTGCTTCAAACAGGGTCTTGCCCCCAGTGTACGCCAGCCCCTCTCATCTCAAGGAGGGATGACTGTATCACTTGAAGTCTGGCCTGGTCTTGGATGGGGCTGTGTTTGGATCCCTAAGCCTGTCTCTTGTCCCGCCTGTCACCTACAGGGCCTGAGTGTGCTTCTCTACCCAGACTTTATCCTCTCTCTGCCCCAGGCTGAGCCTGGGGTGGTGGTGTTGATGGTGGATAGCAAGGGCTGAGGCTTAGCCAGAGCCTCGGGGCCCAGTGGGAGGCAGATTCACATCTGCTAGCGACGTGTCCACCAGGCCTGTCACACTGCTGAGGCTCATCCCTGAGGCATGTGGGCGCAGGAGGTGCTGTGGGCGCTGGGGTGGGGGCGGAATCAGCTGGGCTGCTGTGTGTCAAGGCTGCACGCAGGCCCCAGTGACCCCAGCAGTAATCCCTAGTAAGTGGGGCAAAAGGGTGGTGGGGAGGCAGAGGGTGGCAGAGGATGCTGAGCAGGAGGACCTGGACTGACACTCTAAGAGGCTGTATGACCTGAGATTAAACCCCTTGCCTCTCTGAGCTGTGGCTTTGGGCGCGCACCCTCCTGGGTGCATCATGTGGTCACATGGTTCCTAAATCCCAGATGACACCTGCCTCTGATGAGCTGGGTCACTCTGGGCATGGTGCTCCTCCGTCAGGTTCTGGAAGAATGGCCACCAAAAGCTGGAGACTAGTCAGGTCCTGGCCGAGCTATTCTGAGGGGAAGAGTCCACTCATGAGGAAACACTTGCTGAGCACTTCCTGCGTGTGAGGAACCAGACACGGCTCAGAGCCGGCACTTCTGTACAGGAGGCCAGAGAACAGGAAGTAAGATAAATGCACCACATGTGTGTGAGCATGAGTGTGCAGGTTTACGGTTAAGCATGTCTATGTGTGTGCACGTGCATATGGATGCCAAAGGTCAGCCGCAGCTGTGTTCCTCAGACGTCACCAACTTTCTGTCTTAGAGATAGAGTCTCTCCCTGGCCTGGAACTCACCATGTTGGCCAGCAATGTTCAGAGATCGATCTTTCTGATATATATAACACTGGGGTTATGTATACACGCACCGCCGCACACACCGCCACGCGCACTCTGTGCGGCCATGTCGAACTTCTTAGGTGGGTTCTGGTTATTGAACTCAGGGTCACCGACTAAGCCATCTCCCCAGCCCAAACGGTTGATTACATTCTAAAGAGTTAAGAGCTAGAGAAAGGAAGGCTCAGTGGTTCCAAGGGACCTGGGTTCAGTCCCCAGAACTAACAGGGCAGCTCACAGGCATCTGTAAGTCCAGTTCTAGGGGATCCGATACCTCTTCTGGCCCCCAGAGGCACAGTACATACATGGTGCACAAACAAGCACGCAGGCAAAATCCCCACAGAAGTAAACACACACACACACACACACACACACACACACACACACGCGTGCGCGCGCACACACACACATACATACACATCACCTACACACACACGCACACACACACACACGTTCTATAGAATTAAAGGGGAAATAGTTCACATCTGCTGTTTGACTTCAAGCATCAGTCCTTCCTGGGCCCGGTTTCTCCATTCTTTCGGTTCTGCTGGCTGGGTGATGGTGTCTTGGGAGAGACTCATCTATGGCTCTTCTCCCAGTTGTGCCTGGCCAGCTGGAGGCAGCTCTGAGTCAGTGCCAGGGAAAGCAGCCCAGGGCCCTGATGCTTTCCCTACCTGAGCACAGGCTGGGCTTCTCAATCTTGAGCACGTCTGTCATGCAATCCAGGCAATTTACTCAACCTCCCTGGGCTTGGTTTCTCATCTGTTTAAGTGCCTGCCCCTTGGGGAAATGGGAAAACTGCACTTGGTGTGCTGAGCAGACCAGCATCTGCCCGTTACAGACGGTGTGGCCGACCTGCTGCGTGGCCCACTGTCCTGGGCTTGCAGGTATCCTGTTTCCTTCATCCGTGAGGTGGGATAATGGCAGCGAGCAGAAAAATAGGAAATATTTATCAACAGGCCCAGAGCAGAGCCCACTGGTCATGCATGACTTTTTTTTTTTAAGCTTTTAAATGCAGAATTTACTTAAGTCAGAGCCACCAAGCCACTTCCGATCCACTAACAGCACCATGGGGATCCTGCTGTCCCTCTCTGCAGACAAATGCCTCTGCTTTTAATCCTACTTAACAAATTAATGAGATGTGAAAGAAAATTAGGGGCCTGGGGATGTTGACTTCAATGGAGACTTGTGTCCCTAACCAGATGCTGTGAAAGATTGGGAGAAACTAGCTGTTCCAGCAGGGTGACCACAGCAAGTCCTTCTCCTCTCGGACCTTCAGCCTTTTCTCCTAAAGTGAGTGGAATGGTTTCTTATCTGTCTGTGCAGCTGCAGCACCGCTCTTTGGCTAGAGCCCATACCTACTGTTATTTACTAAATGCCTCCTTCCTCCTTCCTTTCCTCCCTCCATCCCAGCAGGGACTCAGCAGGCTTCCCATGGGAGGACAGTGGCTGGGGGGTGCTGGGGATCTGCCCACAGAGGAAGAAGTGGGGGCTGGGCCGGCTGCTGACGCAACTGTGATGTCAGAGCCAGCCACAGGCGGCAGCCAGCCCGGGCTGCTGGTACCCCGTGTGCCTGCTGGCTGGGGGGAAGGGGGGAGGCTTAACCCCTTCCCAGCCTCCCTTTCCCAGACGGCCATCCCCCAGCTGGCCTGGCCCACAAGATTCCCAGATTTCACAATTGGGGCTGGCGCTGACTCACGTACAGTAAGTTCAGGGAGAGAAACTCCCTACTGCCTGGCGTCCCATCTCGGGACAAGCCAGCCGCCAAGCCTGCCCTCCTCACAGACACAGCCAGGACCTTCCTGCAGGGCTACTGACCTACAGAGGAACGTGGGCTGTGCCAGAACTCAAGGGGCCACCCGTGGGATCCTGGTGGCCACGTGTTCAGTCATGGCCCAATGCCAAATTGCTGGTGGCCTGGAGTCATCTGTAACTCTACGGCTGAGCTGTAATGTTCTTAAGTGGGAAAGGGGGTTGGTCACAAGACCAGCATCCTAGGTCACAGCAGGAACTGGGCGTGATGGATGTGAATGAGGCAGAGCACAGGAAGTGGGGGTAAATATTATTGTTGTGACGTCTAACCACTCCAGGATCCTAAGAGATGCTCCTTGGGGTACCATCTCTCAGGACAACAGACCCCGGGAAATTAGCTACCTTAATGTTCACTCGTCTTCATTTGCTCTGTGCACACTCATTGAACACCACTGTGTTCCAAACACACACGACTGAGTTCTAGAGTCAGCAGTGGGTTAAGGAAGCCCTGAAAGTGTGTGTGTGTGTGTGTGTGTGTGTGTGTAAGACACGGTCTCACTATGTAAGACATGGTCTCACTATGTAGTGTGTGTGTGTGTGTGTGTGTGTGTGTGCGTGTGTAAGACACGGTCTCACTACGTAGCCTAGGTTAGCCTCTCACTCAGGACCCAGGGCTGGGACCGCAGGTGTGTACCTTCACACCTGAGCAGGAGTTAGATGGTTGAAATCACACTTGCGATTGGCTGGTTCTGTGTGACGGACAGCACAGGTGGATGGTGAAAGATAAGGGGGTCCTGGGGAACCTAGACTGAGAGAGGGAGCCAGCATAGACCTTGTTGACAGGATCCAGACAGCACGACTGGCCTGCTGGAGGCACCTCTGGGCCACACAGCAGGAACAAGGGTGGCAGGGACCCAAAATCCGAGCCTAGGAGCTGTGCTCGCTGGAAGAAAGCTCATGTGCCCAGCCTAGCCTGTGTATGTCACTTGACAAAGGTCCCATTTTTTTCCCACTGACCTGGGGCCCACAGCTGCCCCCTACACAGCCAAAGTCTCCTCAGAGGGCCCGGCCTGGCCTGAGGCAGCAACGATCACACAGCTTGGTCTCCAAGGCTGGGTGCTCAGGGGCCTTGGGTCAGGGAGGGTGGGGAGTCATGGCTTCATGGCAGCCCCCCCTCTCAGCTCAGGGTGTTTAGAGTTTGGTTCATCACTGAGCTTTAGGGTGATCAACTGTGAGATGGGCATGGCACGGGTTTCTGGAAGAACAGAAGGAGGTAGAGCCCCTGGCTTGGTGTCTGGCTCCAGCTCAGGAACAGGTAAAACACTAGAGTGAAGGGGACTGGGCCTCCTGCCCACTTGTGTGAGATCGGTGGGGAGACCACAGGGTAGGGAACACGCAGCCTGGCTCTGAGGCCTCGGGACAGCATGAGGCTCGGCCAGCATCCTTGAGAATGTTTTGAGTTCTTCTTTACATTAAAATTCATGTGTTTATTTAAGATGTGAGTATGTATATGGAGGGTGTGTCTGTCATGGTGCCTGTGTCAGGGTCAGAGGGCAGGTGGTTTTTCTCTTTACACTGGAAATGACTCAGATCAAACTCAGGCCAGTCATATGTGATGGCAGAATCCTTTACCCATTGAGCCGTCTCTTTGGCCGTGTGTGTGTGTGTGTGTGTGTGTGTGTGTGTGTGTGTAGGAGGGTATGTAACAAGTTCATGTGTGGGCTATGCAGATATGTGTGGGTACATGTACATGTGAGCATTCCTGTGGAGTACAAAGGCATCTTCCTAGGTCACTCTCTACCTTGCTTTTTGTCTTGTTTTTCATTTCTCTGTGTAGCCCTGGCTGGTCTGGAACTTGCTCTGTAGACCAAGCTGGCCTTGAACTCACAGAGATCTGCCCGCCTGCACCCCACCTCTGCCTCCAAGTGTTGGGATTTAAGGCATGCCTCACCATTGCTTGGCCCCACCTTGGTTTTTGAGGCACCATCTCACTGGCCTGGGGCTTACAAAGGAGGCAAGGTTGCCTGGTGAGCCAGCTCCAGGGACCCACCTTCTTCACTTCTCCAACACTGGGGTTACAGGCATGAACCACGTGAGCCACCATGACTGACTTTAAGTGGATGCGGGGCTTGAACTCAGGTCCTCGGGTGTGTGTGGAAAGTGCTTGACCAACTAAGCTATCACTTCAGCCCCTGAGGATGTTTGCAAAGCATTTATTTATTTCCACAAGAGTCCTTTGTGTCCCCTCGGCCATGAGTCCAAGGCACCCATGAGTTGGCTATGTACCTGCCTTTTAGTATAGCTTAATGCAGAGACAGCAGGGAGAGGCAATGAAGTCGGTCACATGGTGTCTACCATAGGAGGGCGCAGCCGGTAAGACAGAGGAATGGAGGCCCCAGCTGAGGAAGAGAGTGCTTTGAATCTCTTGACGGAGCATAGTACTGGGATTCAAACCTGGTCCTGTAGGGCTTCTGTCTTGTTCTGGGGTCTCAGGACTGCTGGGAGGCCCAACCTGGAAGGTTTCAGTGTGTAAGGCCCCTCCTCTCTAGGAGAGGAACTGGCCTGGGATTGAACTAGACCCTGACACCCCCTCTGGCCTGGGTAATTACCCAAAGTGAGGGAAGCACCCATTTCCTGCCCCTTTCATCCCGGGCTCCGGGGCTGCAGGCAGCAATTAACCTCCCCAGCGCCCCTCTGAAGTAGGTTCTGGAGGCAGACATGTTATTAAACCCATTTTTACAGCTAGGTAAACTGAGGCAGAGACCACTGCGGCTGGAGCCTGTCATTCCCTGTGACTCAGCAGCTGAGTTTGTTCCTGCTCATAGGGAGCCTAACCAGGTGCCCCTCACCCCAGGCCAGGCCTGTGACAGGTCCTGGAGGGGGATCCAGGAGTCTATTCTGACCTTTGCCGTCTCACACAGGGGCTGCCAACTGATGGAAGGCACTAGAACTTGACCATGTAACCCTGGGCTTCAGTTCTATCAGCAGCAGGAAGATGATCATGTCTGGGCAAAAGCGCATCTCCTCACAATGGAATTGCCTTCTCCCGGCGCTTCCCAAACACTCGCCTCATCGGTCTGGTCTCTCAACTCCTGAGCTTCCTGTCGCAGAGACAGCTGCCTGGAATACCCTCCCAGCTCCCGGGTGATGTCATCACAGTCTCCGCCTCAGTCTAGAGAGCCTGACGGTGCCCCTCACACACTTTGGGGTGCTTCACTGCTTAGTTTCCTCATGGTCTTTTCGGCTTCACACACACAAGTGGTCCAGATCTGTTAGATCTCCATGGGGCCCCGAACTTGGCCGGCACACACTAGGTGCTCAGGAAATTGTAACTTTCTTCTTTCTTTGCTGGCTCTGAGGTCAGCTGTGAGCCACCTTGAATGTCTCTGGCTCCTCTGTTCCCCTCTTGGGGATGAAGCATGGACTGGGCTTGTGAGTCTCAGTCAGCTGCTCTGAGATCCCAGTCCAGGCTTTCCATGTCCCCAGTTTATGGGTGGACAGAGGGAAGAGGCCCCGGCTATGGCTGGGTACAGGTGCTTGGCACCACACACCCGCCTTTGGTTCACCCCAGGCAGAGCCCACAACCAGCCACTGGCTCCCTTGGCACATCCGTCAGCACCCTTGGGGGAAAGAATTTGGAGAGGGGAGAAAGAAGAAGAAAAGCAAGCAGGGTGTGAGGGGGCCTGTCGCACACCTGTGTAAACAATGTCACCTTACACCCCATCAGGCACCCTTGCCTTCCGTGCCGTGGCTGGGCTTGTTTTACTTGGCACGGGCACCCAGAGAGTGGAATTCGGCTGAAGGGACCCAATTGTCATCTTCTAAGCTTGCTCCCAGGCCAAGGACTGCCAGGGTTCTGACTGACATCCTACTTCTGTCCTCAGAAGTTCCAGAACATTCCTGGGATCCGGGAATCTCCCGCCCCAGCCGCTGGCCCAGAACGCTGGGATCTTGGGATTCACAGCTCATCCCTGCCTGCTTTCCAGGAGGCACTGAGGATGGGAAGGGAGAGTGAGGCCTGAGGTCAGAGCAGAGAGTATGGTGGCCCAGTGAAGTCCCCAGCGATCCCAGCATTGCACAGCGCTTTCTGGAACCTTCTGTCCTTGTTACAGCTCTGAGGAACCAAAGCCCGCTGCAGCTCTTGATCCAAGCATGATCATGTGACCAAGACACACTACCCTGGGCCTCTTATGTTGGCTGTCTTTGTAAATGCAGTTTTCCCTTCAGGTCTACAGTGAGCAAGCACACGGCCAAGACAAACACAAAAGTTGCCCTAGAAACCAACTCAGCTAGATGATGTCCAAACTCCTGGATCCAGCTGAACCTAAAGGCTTGCCCTGGGAAGCTCGGGCCCCACGGGCCACCGGCTTACCCCTTTGGGGTCCGGTTTTGTATCATTTGCACATAGAAGGCTCTGACTGACTGGGAGGAGGGAAGGGAAGAGATCCCGGATAGAGACAGGAAGGGATTCATGTCACAAGGCTCCTCAAGGAAGGGTCTGCTTTGCCAAGGGTGAGAGGAATATATTGAAAAGTGCGGACAGCCCACGGACAGCTTGGTGTGTTGAGACGCTAACTGCATACCAGACTGAGCCCCACCGACATTGTCTCATGTGCCAGGATGCTGGTGCATGCCTGGAGGCCCACACAAAACAATTTCTGTAGCACCAGACGAGTGCATGGGGTAGCCTGGCTGCCGTACCTTCCTTGGACCCAGAAAAGCTTGGTCTAGTGTCCAATCTACAGTTCTGTGCACCGTGAGGGCCCCCTCGGCGAGCAAGAGAGCACCGCCCATCACAAGCCGGTGGCGCACACTCCTCACGGTGAGGTATCCAACCCTTCTAGACTGAGATGTCCCCAGCCTGTCCAGAAGATGGCCTGTCTCTGCCAATGTCCCAGCTGGCAGAGTCCCAGCTTCTAGCACTGCCCATGACGTCACACCCATGAGAGCAGGTGTTCCCCGCTGAGGCTGCTGCCCTTTTCCCGGTACAATGCTCCTGAGATGCACATAGTGTATCAGTGTGTTCTGTTTCATTGCTGCACAGCCTAGGTGCAGGAGTGGAGCCCCAGCTTGGAGAACAGTCAGACTGTTTCCAGTTTTTAGCAGTTATAGAACAAG
>JAQHUG010000040.1:3679356-3691337 GCA_028555095.1 Dicrostonyx torquatus
GCACACATGCCCCCCACCCCAATAATCTTGCCATAGCACACACATGGCCCCTGGCCCCAATAATAAACCAATACAATGAAAAGAAAACTCAATTGTCTATCTATTATTGAATTAATGCTTACTATCTCTTTTGGAGAAAGATCAGCCTTTTAAAATGTGTCCTTGAGGGCTGGAGAGATGGCTCAGAAGTTAAGAGCACTGGCTACTCTTGCAAAGAACCTTTCCTGGTGGCTCACAAGCTCCTTAACTCCAATTCCAGGGGATCTGATGCCCCCTTTGGGTTCTGCAGGCACCAAGCACTTAAGGGGTGCACAGACATCCACAAGGCAAAACCACTCAAACGTAAAATTTAAAAAAATAAAAAATCTAAAACATGGCTTATAAGTATTCCCTCAGCCCACAGCTTCCCATTTTTCTCTTACCAGGCAACTTTGATGACAACACTCTTGTTTTCTGCCTTTTTCTTAGTTAGCTTTGGTGGGTAGCATGTGCTCCTGGGGGTGTGTGTGTGTGTGTGTTTCTTTTTTTCAATTCTCATGGTGACACCAAATGTTTCCTTTGAAAATAAATACATTTGAGTAAGAAAAGTAAGACGACAATAAGTAAACCATTAAGCGGTAACAGTTGGGGAAGGAGCCAGAACAAGTCACTGTGTGGTCACCCTGAGTGCTCTATCAGAAGACAGCTACTCAGCACCCACTTTGGACCAGGCTGGGTGCTGGGCCCTGGGATGAACACAGCACACAAGATCCTGTCTGCCACTTTTGCAGAACTTGTTCAGCAGTGAATTCCTCTTCATCCTTCAAAACCCAGTCCAGATGGCTCTCCCTCTGTCTGGACGTTTCCTGGCACACTCATCATACCCCTCTTCAGCTTCTGATCCCCATTCCTCCTGGCTGGACACGTGTGGACTTGGCCGCAGCAATCTGCCACACAGGTGCCACACAGAGAAAGACAGATGACCCAAGATGGCAAAGACCACTGAGCTGATCTGGGTCACATCCCCTAGTGCTGCTGGATTCAGAACCCCCCCCCCTCTCTCTCTCTAATTTTTGATTTTTCAAGACAGGGCTTCTCTGTGTAACAGTCCTGGCTGTTCTCTGTCTTTGTAGACTAGGCTGGCCTCGGACTCACTGAGATCCTCCTGCCTCTGCGTCTGGAATACTGGGATTAAAGGCCTAATCTCAGCCGTAGTTCAGGCTGGCCTTGAACTCGAGGCAATCCCCCACCCCACACCCCCGTCACTCAGAGTGCTGGAGTTATAATTGTGAGCCTAACTTTACTGTTTGTCTATTTATTTATTTAAAGATAGATAGGGTTTAGCACGCCCAGGCTAGCTTTGAACTCAAATGTAGAGAAGAATGAGCTGTCGCTTCTCATGTGCACTCATGGGGAGTTGAGTCCACAGCCCATGTGCTGGAAGCCTGCTGTGAAGATCCTCCAGCCCAGGGCTGGAGTGTGGGCTGGAGTCTCAACAGGTTCCCTGAGTGGCCCTGGAGACACAGTATGTTATGGTCTGTGCTCACCTTATGCCCACCCTATAAATGGCAGATGGCTGTCCTTTTTGGGTATGTCTGCTCCATCCCTCCAATGAGTCAGGAGGAAAACTCACAAGGGTTTGTGGCTCCTCTCTGAGGCCCCAGGCTCACAGCGTTCAGCAGCCGCAGGGGTGTTTGAACACAGACAAACCCCTTTCCATTTATACCTTTTCTTTGTTAGTGTTTTCTATATCTAAATTCATTTTTGTGTTTATAGTTTTTATGTCCCCTGAGTTCCTAGGAGGTAGCATTCAAGTTGTTTGAGGGAAAACAAAATTAGCTTCTAATTAACACACTGACGTTTTCTGTTTGAAGCAGAGGAAGGTAAAACCAGCGTGCTGTTTCCTCTGTTCTGCTTCGTTAGCCAAACTAGTTGCATGGAGACAAACACCTGTGCGTGGTTTTAACCAGCAGTAACCCACACTCAAAACGCAGAAGAGATTAACAAACCCATTTGTACTGAGAGGAGAATTTAAAGAAATTCCCTAATATCACTGAGAACGAAAAATGCAAGAGTGGGGGCCGTGTGTGCAAACCCTGGGATGTGACAAGAGACACTGTCCTCAATACCAATGACCACCCTGGCCAGCGGCTCCAGTTGCAAGTCTATAACCCACCTGGCAGGTTTTCATAATTGCACATCGACAGTGGCATTGCTTCGGCCACTTTAAAAATGTAAATTACTATAATGCAACAAAGACTATTTTCTTTGCATGTTAGAGAACTGCTAATATCCACACCCAGCGATGACTACAGTACAGATAGTCAATGAGGAATGCACGAGAATTAAAATGTGACTTCCTATTTTCTTTACTTAATTTCTCACGTCCAAGGAAGTCTCTTTCGTGAGTTACGTCTGAATGTTTATTTTCTGTCATCCACTTGTCTCTTTTGAATATCATGCAACATCTTTACAGTCCCATTTTTTACATAATACGTGCTGGCATTTAGGGTTGACAATTTTTTGTTTTTTATTTGAGACAGGGTTTCTCTGTGTAGCCCTGGCTGTCCTGGAACTCACTCTGTAGACCAGGCTGGCCTCAAACTCGGAGATCTGTCTGCCTCTGCCTCCCGAGTGCTGGGATTAAAAGCGTGCACGCCAGGCTCACCTGGAGCGACAATTTCAAACTATGCTTTGTGCTGTAACACGCTCAGCATCTGATTCTGGGTTCCATTTTCCTTCTAGAAAAGGCCATGCCATCTTAGAGACTCCGATGATTAATTTTTTTCCCAGGAAGATCACTTAAGAATCAATATCCTAGCTAGGTGGTGGTGGCACATACTTTTAATTCTATCACTAGGGAGGCAGACGCAGGTGGATCTCTGGGTTCAAGGCCAGCCTGGTGTACAGAACAAGTTCCGGGACAGCTAGGGCTACACAGAGAAACCCCATCTGGAAAAACAAACAAAACCCAATGAACCAATATTTGAGATTTCTAAAATGTTACAAAGCTGTTCTCTGTGACATTTCTAAAGGCAATTGCTTCTATTCCTAATTGACTTTTTTAGGGATAATTTTTCAAGTCGACTGAGCCTCTGCAAGCAGCCACCTTCTACGTAATGACGCTGCAGTTTGGTTTTTGTCCGGTGCTCTAGGCCCTCCACAACTCAAGCCAATGTCTATGATAACGGTGAGGGGCAGTGACTGCTTCAATTTGCATCTGTCACCAGAGCCTGTGACAGTCAGCCTTGAAGCCACTTCTGGACTTGGCAGCAGCATCTGACCCCACAGGGAAGCCACAACACTGCCATGTGGGGGCCACCATCCCAGATGCTCCAGAGCCTGCTTTGCTAACCCTTGTGTTCAGCCATTCCACGAAGAATCTGAAGTCTCATGACCATGGCAGTTTCTTGTGTTTGGTTTTAGTTTTTCATGACAGGGTTTCTCAGTGCAGCCTTGATTATCCTGGAACTTGCTCTGTAGACTAAGCTGGCCTTGAACTCACAGACATCTGCCTACCTCTGCCTCCCGAGTGCTGGGATTAAAGGCGTGCACCACCACCACCTGGCTGGGAGTTTCTTTAAGACCACTGCTGCCTTGAATTTTCTTCAAACACCATCATTTGATGACATTTGAGTGTCCGAGTCTGTGGCACTGCAGCTGGCCCTCAGTCCCTGCAGCACATCATTCTCCATTCTCAGGTGGTTTTGGTGCCTCTCTCTCTCTCTCTCTCTCTCTCTCTCTCTCCTCTCTCTCTTGTGTATGGTGTATGTGTGTGTGTGTGTGTGTGTGAGAGAGAGAGAGAGAGAGAGAGAGAGAGAGAGAGAAAGCAAGAGAGAGAGAGAGTGAGAGAGAGAGAGAGCAGGAACATGGGTGTCATGGCATGTGGCAGTCAGAAGATAACTTTGGGTGTCTGTCACTTGTCCATCGTGTTTGAGGCAGGGTCTTAGTGCTCACCACTGTGAACACCAGACCAGCTTCCAGATTTATCCTGCCTCTACCTCCCGTCTTACATATGTGAGCTTTTATTTGGGTGCTGGGGATTGAACCCATATCTTCTTGCTTGCACAGCAAGCACTTACTCACTAGCCATCTCTCTATCTGCACCCCACCCCACTTCATATTTATGGGTATCCTCCTGCCTCTACCTCCTGAGTATTCTAGTAGAAGTATGAAGTATACTGGAACTATAGCTGTGTGCACTATGTCTGACTTCAAGGTCCTTGTTTGTTTGTTTGCTTTAAAGAATATTTTCTTTCTCGCTGTTGTTTTCGTCTGTTGTCTTCCAGACAGGATTTCTCTGTGTAGCCCTGGTTGTCTTGGAACTCATTCTGTAGACCAGGCTGACCTCGAACTCAGAGATCTACCTGCCTCAGCCTCCCGAGTGCTGGGATTAAAGCCACCACCTGACTTGAAGGATATTTTCTAATTTAGAGATGAATGAGTTCTCTTTTTCTAGGAATGACAACACATTTTCCTTTAAAACTGTTTATTGATAAATATTACCAAAGGGTACAGCCACCAAAACATTATATAAAGAAGACGCAGGACACTGAAGGTCACAGGTACTCATTTACATTTTCTCTCCACCCCTTCTCCCTCCCCCTCTTCCTCCCTCCCTTCCTCTCTTTTCTTTCTTCCTTCCAAGGTCTCCTGTATTCCCAGCATTTGGCCAAGGCTGGCCTTGAACTCCCAGCCCTCTCCTCCCAAGGGCTGGGATGGTAGGCATAGGCCATACCAGCTTAAGTGACTTTGATCCCCAGAGGTTTCCATCCACAGAGACCAGACATGGCTGGTTGCCTAGGGCTGGGGGTGGGAGCAGCTGCTTGGTATGAGTCCTGGGGTGGGGGAATGGATGAAAACGTTTTGTAACCAGTTGGACATGGTGTTTGCACAAAGACACCCCCACCCCCTGCCAGCCCCTGCCTCATGGAAACATGGTTACACAGTGCAATGCGGAGTTCACCTCAGTAAATTACTCCTTAAAAACAACCAAACAAAACAATTTCCTTAAGAAAAAGCATGACTGGCTTTGCAAGCGACTTTGAAGTGGGGTCTGAGAAACTCAGTTCGGTTCTCAGTGCCAGACAGCCTCATGTCCCGGGGAGCCCTTCCTCCTAACCAGGCAGCGGCCTGTGAACCGAGCCCTGCCAAGGACCCGGGGAGAAGACCCTCTTCTTGAGCGTGTGTCTTAACCTCTCTAAGGAGGCCTTGTTTTCTCCGTTTGGAAAATGTGAGCTGAACCTCTGCTGCTCCTTGAACAACTGAAGGTTTTTGTTTTTTTGTTTTGTTTTGTTTTGTTTTTACTTTGGTTTTGGTTTCCAAACAGAGCGTCTCCACGCAGCTCAGGCTGGCCTTGGCTTCCAGGCTATCGTCCTGCCTCAGCCTTGCAAGCTCTGGGATTCCAGGCATGCAGCCCCACACCTGTCACTCCTGAGGCTTGTGCCTCACAGACTGAATCCTCACACAGGAAGCAACCGGCCATCCTGGCTGTGTCATGAATAATGAATCTGTTCCTATTCTCATTCCATTTTCTGGACAACACTCTTGAGCGCTTGGCCTTGGTCCCTGAGCTGTATCCCAGGGCTTGTTCAACTGGACGGGGAGTGAGCATGGACTGGCTTTCAGAGTAACTCCCAGCATCCACCTCTCCTCTTTATCCCTGGGCTCATCTTGCATGGCTCACCTCCTCCCTGTTCTTCTGACTTCTGTCCATCTCCCATGCTCCACATCTATGCCCTGGAGAGTACAGTGAGGGACCCTATAGAGCCCCAGGAAATCCCTGCCCCTCTTCCGCCCAGAACCTTCCCAGGTCGCCACCTCTTCCATAGAGATAGCCAAAGCTCCTCCCACCCCAATGGAAGGCCCCACGTAATTGTCCCCTCCTCCCAGGGTTCCATCGCCCCGCCCCCAGGACAGTTTCTTGCTGTGGCTCACGGACATCAGGCCTCTACCTCAGGACCCTTGCACTTGCTGTTCTTGCTCCCTGCACCACCCTCTGCCACCTCCTCCTCTTCCCAGGCCTCTGTGCAAATGTCACTTGCTCCAGCTTTCTCTGGTCTCCCAGAAGCTGCGGGCCTCCGGAAGTTCCTTCCTTAAGAAATTTCTTGGCTGGGGTCCTGGGCCCAGCCCGGTGACTCAGAACCTAGACACGCTTCCAGGCTTCCTCTAGGTTTGAGCCGTCAGCCGTGGGGGCAGGTGGTGCCTGGCAGTACCTGGCACAGAAGGCCCCAGCCTGAGCACTGCTATGGGAGACAGCCATGCCCATTCTCCCAGGCTTCCCGCGTACAGGTGGGAAGGCATCACGCCCCTCCACCCCAGGCTCACCTGACTTCACTAACTCAACCCCTCACCTCTGGCTGCCCTGCCCTGAATACGAAGCTGTGGCTCACGTCATGGCTGGCATCCTCTGCTGCTAGCCAATCAGCCTCCCCCAACCAGAGAAGCCCAGCCCTCTGCCCCCAGGGAGTTTCGCCAGCCCCAGAAGCTGTGCTTCCCTTGGCCTCCAGAGGAACACTGTTGGACCCAACTGTGAGCCTGCTCCAGCCAGAAGGGGGACAAGGGCAGTGAGGGAGGTAACAGTATACCAGGGCCAGGGTAGGCGTCTGTGCTGAGATAATGCCTGGCCAGCAGCCAAAAGGAGGATCTGAACGCAGCGCCTGAGAACAGGGTGGGGCTTCCAAGGCTGGGAGCAGGGAGCGAGCAGTCACGGTGTGGGTAGGTCACATGCTCTGTCCCAGCTCTCCGGCACCTCCGTTGGATCTTAGGTTCCTGGGCAGGGACCTGCCCCCATCTCCAGAAGAAGCCTCCCCAAGGGAGGTCTTGCCAAGTGGGGGAAATCTTCTGTGGAGCAGGCACCCCTGGTGGAGCCTTAATGGGGGGGGCGGCTCCTAGCTCAGGAAGAGAGTGGTTGACATCTTTTGTACCAAGAAGATGAAGACTTAGAGAGTCATAGGCCTTGTCCAGGCCTCAGACTGAAGTCACATGCTACACTGTTGTGGTCCTGTGGACCAAGGTCTCCCTGCTGTACAGCAGCAAGTCAGCACCACAGAGGAGGGAGCTGACACCAGCAGGGTCTGGAGCCCTGCTCCTGTCCCCTCCCCGAGTCCTGGCCATGCACTAACCTCTACCCCTCCTCACCTACCTCCCCCTCCCCCCCTGCCACCCTCCTGTCCACCTGTTTTTCCATTCCACCTCTGCCTACCCACAAGTCAGATCTTACCATCACTGTCCTGTCTGTCCATCCATCCATCTTTTCTTCTACAGCTTTTACCTGCTGTCCTGGTTAGACCTGGCACAACCCAGAGTCACCTGAGAAGGAAGCCTCACTTGAGGGATGGCTCAGCTCAGAGTGGCCTGTGGGTATGCTCCTGAGGGACTGACATGATCTTTAACTGATACGGAGAACGCAGCCCAGTGTGGGCAGCACCACTGCTAGGCAAGTGGGTCTGTGTGAGCCAGCGAGCTGCATTCCTCTGTGGTGTCTGCCTCAAGTTCCTGCCCTGACTTCCCTCAGTTGCTCCCGTAAGTTGCTTTTGGTCCTACTGTTTAGCACAGTGACAGAAAGGGAGTCAGGACATGTGCCATCCTGTCTAACTTGCCTGCCTGACATCCACCTGCCTGTCAATTCAATCGCTGTATTTCTGCTCACCCACCATTTCTGCTTTCAGCCTCCACCCATCCTTCCGTCCACCCACCATCTACTCACCGACCTACCATCCACCCACGCATCTCTGTAGTCATCCATCTTCCACCCACCGCTCCATCTCTAAACACACCCACCCATTCATCAATCCTTCTATACATCCACCCACGCACTGATCCACGCATCCATCTGCCCATTGGCCCATCCCTCCTTTCGACCTTCCATCTGTCCATACTTCCCTCCCTCAGGAGAACACCCCTACCCACACTTACCCTCCCACCTACCCAGTGTCTCTCTGAGTTGCTGCGGAACTTTCTCTGGACTGCTGCAGTGGGAGCCAGAAGAAATGCACCCAATTAGGCTTCTAGTTATTTGTTGTTCCAAGAAGGCTAATTGTGAGGTTTGTAAACAGCTCTTTGATGGTGGAGAGCTACTTAAGAGAACAGTTAAATAAACTGTCCCAGTACACAGTCTGGCTACTCAGCAGGGGCCTGGGGGGCCTTGAGGAGGGCAGTGGGGACACAGTCAGAAGGAAAGTCAGCATAAAGGATGGTGACAGTTACTGCACCCCATCCCCAGGGCCTGGTGCCTGCTGGTCAGACACCGGGCTGAGCCATACCACAGGGCTTGGAAGCACTACCCCATGTGTGCTCTGGTGCAGGGGACTAAGGCTCCAAAGAAGGCAGCAGACACTCAGGACCATGTGCCTGTGAAATAGTCCAGACATCACACCGAGCTAACCCTGTCTGTGCAAGCACAGCTATGACAGAAATAATTGCGCATACTCACGGTGTACCGGCTACTGCTACGCGCGCCTCTGCATGGTGGGGTTGGCCCCGTCACCATCCGCGCTCCATATGTGAGGACGCCTAGGACTGAATGGCCATTTGACCAGACTCTAGGGAGTAGATTTTCACAAAATTAAATGTCTGGACACAAGTCTTGCTGTCAATATACTGCTCAGTTTCTGTGCGTTTAGCCTACAAAGGCTCACTCATACGTGGTTGGCCAAGCATTAGAAAAAAAAAAAATTTTTTCCTTATTTGAATATTTAAAAAAATCCTTTAGCTGGTCGGTGGTGGTGCATACCTTTAATCCCAGCACTCAGAAGGCGGAGGCAGATGGATCTCTGTGAGTTCGGGGCCAGCCTGGTCTACAGAGAGAGTTTCAGGACAGACTACAAAGCTACAAAGCAACCCTGCCTCGAAAAGCCAAAAAGAATAAAAATCCTTTAAACTATAAATTGATTATTGGTTTCTTCTGACTTTGTGCAGAGATCACAAAGCTTTTCCCCCGCTGGGGCTCAGAGCACAGCAGCACTGTCCCCAGACGTTGTGACAATAAAACTTCATTTATGATAGGTGGTTGCTGCTGGGGCTCAGGCTGGAGTCTGCTGATTGCTGACTTAGGCAGTGCACAGCAAACTGTGACAGAAGCAGTGGGGCTGGAGAGAGCATCACGACAAATGGGAACTTGAGTATGGCCCAGGGACTTAGCTCTGCATCACTAACACTATTTACTGAGCTGTGTTCCCTGCTCCTCGGGATGATCATGAAGCCTTTTCGTATAATTTTTTAAAAACATATTTTCTTATTTATTTATGTGGGTGTGCATGGGTGTGTGTGCACCTGCATCTTCTCAGGGCACAATTTTCAGGAGCTGTTTTTCTCCTTTTAATGGATTCTGGGGATTGAATTCAGATCCTCCTGTTGGCAAGGTGCTCCTTGACCTGCTGAGCTGTGTCGCTGGCCCACAGGAAGCATTTCCAAAGAAAGATCCACTTGGGTCATTTGCTTTGTGAGCCTTCCAGACAGCACACACCATCTGCCCAATTGGCAGGTTTTGAAGGAATTGGTGAATTCCCTAAATTAATGTGATGGTGTGATGTGTTTATGTATCCCTCTGGGTGAGAGCATGTGCACACGAGTGCAGGTGCACTTGGAGGCCAGAAGAGGGCGTTGGTTCCCCTGGAGCTGAAGTTACAGTCAGTCCTGGAAACTGAGTTCAGGTCCTCTGAAAAGGCAGCGTGTACTCTCACTGCTAAGCCTTCTTTGTAGCCTCAGAAACATAAAAATAAAAATAAAAGACTTTTAAAAATACAAATACGTGTATAAATAAAATGAATTTTAGGTGAAAGAATGTTTAAAAGAAAAGCAAAGGAGTGGATATCTGCTGAGTGGCTATTGTGTGCCCACACAGGATTGGGGGAGGAGCCTCCTAGGGATGAGATCACGTGCAGACCGGCAACAGAGACAGGCTGACCTTCACAGGAGACGCAGAGGAACACATAGACCCAGAAGACAGACTGGGACATAAGTACCCCTGTACTGGGTGGCCAGAAAAGCCTCTCTAAGGTGACATTGAGCTGAACCCCAAAGGAGGGGAAGGCTCAGGAAAGAACACCCTAGGCACCAGTTCAGCAAATGCAAAGGCCCTGAGGCCCCAATGCTGTGCACACACATAGTGCAGTGTTCCATGGAGGACGCTGGGAACTCAGGTGACTCTGGGAGGCCCCCAGGACTGAGTGGAGCCAAGTCCAGAAGGGAAGCAAACTGCATGTGTGCAGTGCAGCAGGGAACGGAACTCAGGATGGGTCAGCAATGGAGGGCTGATCCAGCATTCGGGAACTGCAGGGGAAGTCGGTGGCCCCAGCTGTGGTCAGGCACTGATGTGTCCCATCTGTAAGGAACAGGAGTAGGGAACTGGGTGGGGTGCTTGGGCAGTCACTACAAGGCCTGCAGACTTCTACACTCTCTCTTCAGAGCCCAGCATACAAGTCACCCTTCCAGGAAAGCCTTCTAGACAGTTCCGAGCTAGCCAGTCAGCTCCTAGCACCTGCTCCCCACAGGAACTTCTAATGTTTGCTCCTGTCTCCACGGACAGCAATTCTGTTTATGCCCCTGGAGTGGACACGTCAGCGCAGGGGTGACATTCCAGGTCAAGGACAGAATGTCCCCAGGGCCTGGCCTCCAGGACATGTCCAGGCAGAAGGACCAAGTGACATTTCTACCTACTGCCATCACTCCTTTACGCTGAGGTTCCCCGAGGGACGCTTGGATCAAGCCTGTCCTTAAGAGGCAAAGAGAGTGGAGAGCGGTTAAAAGGTGCCGAGGCCACGAAGCCCTGCCCCAGGGCTTCAGAAAGAAGGGCTTCAGTTACGCTTTCTTTCTTTCTTTCTTTTTTGTTTTGTTTTTCGAGACAGGGTTTCTCTGTAGCTTTCCTAATATCGGGAAGTCAGTGAAAGTCGAGCCAGCGCAATGCATGCTGGGAAGAGTTGATCACCACATCCACCAAGGAAGAGAGACAGGAGTGCTGTAGTCTGCGGGATGAGAGGGCAAAAGAAACGGGAACATACAGGTTAGGATGACGGTCAGAGCAAGGGAACAGACACGACAGGCACGCCACCAGGGATAGAGCTTCAAACAGGAGAGAGAAAACGGGACTAGAGGGAGGCGTGTCAAAGTGTGGCCCAAGGACCTCCCAGTCATGTGAGGACTCACGCTCACTTACTGCCCACCACGAGCTCCTGGAACCTTTGAGAAGCCAAGCCCAGACCACCCCAAGGTCACTGCAGGAACTGGCAGGGGCCTAGGTTGGGTGCCTTTACTCTGTGACCAGGCTACCACGTCAAACGTGAGTGAGGACTTAGGGAAACTGAGGTACTGTGCTAAAGGCCATGCCTGAGGCTTCCCGACTCTATGGGGTAGAGCAGGCTTGTGCCTGGATGCACAGGTCTGGCCAAGGAACCCTTGGCTGCTTTCCACCCCTTCCCAGAGGCTCCCTCTGATGCCCTTTGACCCACTCAGCTTGTTACCCTGAGCTGTTGTTTCCCATAAATCCCTTCAGGTCTTTTTTTTTTTTTCAAAACCTCAACTCACAGACAGATTCCACATCATAAGACAGAGTGGCTTTTGGAGGCAACGGAGAGCTCTGTACCAAAGGTCACGACTGTCTCAGGTGCATTTATTGGCATTTAGTTAAAATTGCCCCTCACATCCCACGAAGGTGGAAGTCTTGAAATTACTTCTCTCTAAATCTGGCGCCGCCCAGGCCCGGAAGCTCTGAGTCGCCTCACACGGAATTATTAATTATGATTTCTTCTGTAATTGTCCACCTGGAGTCCGAGCCGGCAAGTTCTGACGTGCTTGACCTTAAAGACGAGAACTCAGAGGCTCCTGGAAATCGTTTGCCTTAGCCAGGGAACTGCTGTGTGACCGTGGGCAAACCCATTTCCTCTCTGGGCTGCTTTTCCTGGTTGCAGAAAGATACACGATCCCCACATCCCTATATCCCAGACCACGAGGGAATGTGGAAGTGAAAGGTTTTGAGTTTTCTAGGAGGAACATTTTCTTCATTC
>JAQHUG010000040.1:3691992-3706635 GCA_028555095.1 Dicrostonyx torquatus
AGAGAGAGAGAGAGAGAGAGAGAGAGAGGGAGAGAGGCAAGTGTCTTATCTGCGGGACCATCTTGACAGCCTCAGTGTTCTCTTTTTAAATGAATTATGAATTATGTTTATCAATGAACCCAAACAGCACGTGATTTCAACCAGGGACAAGGTTCATGTCAGGTCTGCCATGTGCCGGTGTGTGTGTGTGTGTGTGTGTGTGTGTGTGTGTGTGTGTGAGCAGAAGATGGGCAGACAGAAAAGAGCACAGACACACAGATGAGCAGAGCAGAGTAGGAGCCCAGAGCAGACCCGAGCAGGCCAGTCCTATGGCTGAGACTAAAAAGCCTGTCCGTGGAAGAAGGGACAGTGCCCGGAGCCATTGAGCATCCCTGTGCAAGCAGAATAGTGTGTTGACTCAAACCTCACTTGAAATGAGTGAAGCATCGAGGGGCTGGGAAGGTGGTTCAGTGGGTAGAGTGTATGCTGTGTGAATACAGTCACCTGAATTCAGATCTGTAGTACCTGTATAGATAACAAGGTGTGGTGGCGTTCCCCAGGATCCCCAGTACCTGAGGGGAGGGGCAGAAATGGGAGAATCCCATAGGCTCCCTGGCTAGATGGTCTTGCTGAATCAGATCACTTCGGGCCTTTGAGAGACCCTGACTCAAAAGGTAAGGTGGCGAGCCACTGAGGAAGACAGGTGAGTTTGGTCTCTCAAACACACACATGCCACACACACAAGGGAAAGACTCACTGACTCAAAGCATAGATAGAAAAAAACTGTAGGAGCAAATCAACTTCAGGAAGGCTGAGCAAGAAGTTGCTAGATGTGTGTCAAAGAATGGTAGAGAATGGGGGCGATTGTGGCACTGGGGGCTGGAGACAAGCGGATCCCTAAAGCTTGCTGATCAGCAGGCCTGGCTGAAACCAAGAGCTTACGTGCAGTGAGAGACCTTGCCTCAAAACATGTAAAGTGGAGGATGATGGAGACAGACAAATGATGTCCTCCACTATATCTGCATGTGGCACTCTCAATGCAGATGCAACACCACACACACACACACACACACACACACACACACACACACACACACGAAGGCAAAACTGATCAATGGCTTTGTCAAGATTCAAAGATTCTGTTCTTTAAAAGTTGGGCGCTGCAGTGCACGCCTTTAATCCTGACACTCAGGAGGCAGAGGCAGGCAGATCTCTGAGTTCAAGGACAGCCTGGTTTACAGGGAGTGTTCCAGGACAGCCAGGGCTTTCCAGAGAAACCTTGTCACAAGAAAAAAAAAAAAAAGGCTTCCTACAAAGACGAAAAGTCAGGTCAGAGGCTGGGTGTGGGTCTCCGTGGTAGAGTACCAGCTTTACACGAAAACTTGCCAGTTAAAAAAAAGTCAATGGTCAAGTCCAAATGGATCAAACACCTCAACATAAAGCCAGCCACACTGAACCTTATAGAAGAGAAAGTGGGAAGTACACTTGAATGCATTGGCACAGGGAACCACTTCCTAAGTAGAACCCAAGCAGCACAGACACTGAGAGAAATAATTAATAAATGGGACCTCCTAAAACTGAAAAGCTTCTGTAAAGCAAAAGACATGGTCAACAAGACACAACGACAGCCTACAGAATGGGAAAAGATCTTCACTAACCCCACATCAGACAGAGGGCTGATCTCCAAAATATACAAAGAACTTAAGAAATTGGACATCAAAAGATCACATAATCCAATAAAAAAAATGGAGTAAAGACCTAAACAGAGAACTCTCAACAGAGGAATCTAAAATGGCTGAAAGACACTTAAGGAAATGCTCAACATCCTTAGTCATCAGAGAAATGCAAATCAAAACAACTCTGAGATTCCATCTTACACCTGTAAGAATGGCCAAGATCAAAAACACTGATGATAACTTATGCTGGAGAGGGTGTGGGGAAAAAGGAACACTTCTGCATTGCTGGTGAGAATGCAAGCTGGTACAACCCCCTTGGATGTCAGTGTGGAGATTTCTTAGAAAATTAGGAAACAACCTTCCTCAAGACCCAATAATACCACTTTTAGATATATATCCAAAGGATGCTCAACTATGTTCATAACAGCTTTGTTTGTCATAGCCAGAACCTGGAAACAACCTAAATGTCCCTCGACTGAAGAGTGAATAAAGAAATTGTGGTACATTTACACAATGGAGTACTACACAGCAGAAAAAAATAACGACAGCTTGAATTTTGCAGGAAAATAAATGGAGCTAGAAAACATTATTTTGAGTGAGGTAACCCAGACACAGAAAGACAATTATCACATGTACTCACTCATAGGTGGTTTTTAAACATAAAGCAAAGAAAGCCAGCCTACAAACCACAATCCCAGAGAACTTAGACAACAGTGAGGACACTAAGAGAGACTTACATAGACCTAATCTACATGGGAAGTAGAAAGTATAAAAAGACAAGATCTCCTGAGTAAATTGGGAGCATGGGGACATTGAGGGAGGACTGAAGAAGGGAAGAGCGCCAGGGAGGGGAGCAGAAAAAAATGTGGAGCTCAATAAAAAAATGTATAATAATAAATAAATAAAGTTTAAAAAAAAGTCAAAGGGTATTCTGTAGTGCAGGCAGAAGGAAGAGTTCAGTGACCTCAAGGCCAGCCTGGTCTACACAAAACCAAAGAAACCAGAAAGCTGAATACAGTGCCACCAGCTTGTGATCTTAGCCCTGGGGAGGCTGAGGCAGGAAAACCATGAGTTCAAAGCCAGCCTGGGCTTCACAGAAAGTTCTAGGCCACTGAGACCCTGATGCAAACAACCAATCAAATAGGAAGCGAACAAGAGGAAGAGAAGAAGGGAGGGAGTGGTGGGAAAGGGTCCACCATCCTCACGCCGGAGACTGTGAAGTTAAAGTCAGGTGCTGGAGTCATGTATTTACTGTGTTTCTTTTGTTTGTTTTTGTTTTTTCTTCAAGACAGGATTTCTCTGTAGCTTTGGAGCCTGTCCTGGAACTCTCTCTGTAGACCAGGCTGGCCTCGAACTCACAGAGATCCACCTGCCTCTGCCTCCCGAGGGCTGGGATTACAGGTGTGCACCACCACGGCCTGGCTTGACTATATTTTTTTAAAAGACAAGAGACCCAAACTCAGGGAAGGACTAGTTAGCACCTTGAGACTCCCACCTGTCCCTGGAGTGGCAGTAACATGGCTACATGTTCTAGAACAAGATGGTGGTCTAAGAAGAGTAGCCTCAGAGCACGGCACCGGTGCCCTGGACATAGATGGGATTCGTGTTCCTCCAAACCTGCACTGTGGTCAGAAAAGCCCAGATAGCCCCTTGTCCTGTGGCCACATGTGACATAAGGATGAGCCCACTGACAGCACCACTCAGGGTGTGAGGAAAACAGCATTGGAGTTCACAGCAAACACCAATCCTCAGGATTATGCTGAGACAAACAAGCCGAAACCAGAGGTTATACGCTGTGTGGTGCCATTTATAGAACATTCTAGAAACCACACAATTATAGAAATGAAGAGCAGATTAGTGGTTGCCAGGGTCAGGGTCAGGGTTGGGGTGGGAAGTGGGTTTGGTTAGGAATGGAATGTTTGGGTCTCCGTGGTGTTACTGTAGGGGTCCCGGTTGGGATAGTGTACTGTGGGTTTGTTGGATGTCATCACTGGGGGAGGCCAGGGAAAGGGCACTGGAGGCTGTAATAATCTTGGAAGGGGTATTTCATTAAGGACTCTCTCTGCCCAGGACATGCCGAGAATCGCTGTAACATTGTGGCACAGAGGCATCTCAGAAACCATTGTATCCTGCCTGTCTCCACCCCAAGGCCTCAGTTTCCCCATTTGTGGTGAGGTGACTATTGAAACACACAGAACACAGCACTCACCTCCTGCAGCTGCTCAGGGAATGTACCCGATCCTTCTGGGCTGTAGATCAGCCTGCGACTATGGAGGCCTGATCCTTCTGGGCTGTAGATCAGCCTGCGACTATGGAGGCCTGACCTCAGGGTGCCACTGGAGAGAGTCTGACATTAAGCTCTGGGTGCTCCTTGGAATCTTCCTTCAGGGCAAGGCTACTGAGTGGGTCCACTTCATGGCCTCTGCCTGCCCTCTGGACTCAGGTGTGCACTGCTGCAGGAGACTTTTCAGGGTCCTGAGCTACTAGGGAGACCTCATCTGTGATTTGTCCCCTCTGCAGCCATTGAGACAAGGAAGAGGGTGAGTCTGGGAGGTCCCCATTCCCACAACTGTCATTAACAATGGGTCCACTCCCTGCTGTGGCCTTGTCTGCTTCTCAGAGCTGTGCCCTGGTCCTTGGATTCAAATAGCCTCACGGGGTTGGGGAGACAGCTCAGTGGGTAAAGTGCTCATGAGCAAGTACTAGAACTGGAGTTCAGATCCCCAGAACCCACACTGAGCAAGCAACATGGCTGCCTTTAATCCTAGCAATGGGGAGGTGGAGGCAAAAGACCCTCCCTTCCCCACTGGCAGGCTGTCTGGCTAAACAGCCTAATCTCTGGGCTCTGGGCTCCAAGAAAAACCTTGGCTCAGTAAACAAAGTAGAAGGTGGCTGAGGAAGAAACCTGGGTTTCTAACTTTGGGCTTCCGCATGTACATGCACACATATGCACACGTGTACACACACATGCACAAACACTCCCTCCATCACATGTATGACACACACATGCAAAAATATAAATAAAGAAATAAACCTGCTGGGTGGTGGTGGCACACACCTTTAGTCCCAGCACTCAGGGAGGCAGAGGCAGGTGGATCTCTGTGAGTTCAAGGCCAGCCTGGTCCTGGTCTACAGAGTGAGTTTCAGGACAGCCAGAGCTACACAGCAAAACCCAAATAAATAAACAGACAAATAAATGAATAATAAAATAAAATAAACACAACTTCCCCTTCACTGTGAATGACATCCACATCCCCAGCCCCTCCTCTGTCCTCCAAGTTCTACCTGGAGGTCTCATCCCTCTCCCTATTATGGAGATAATAAAACAGGGTAAGCAGGGGAGCTGGTGGGGAGAGAGGCCCCCCAGATCTCCAGGAAGCTGCTGGGGGATGGTTGTCTCTTCTCTAGCTGTGGCTCCATCCACCAAGACCCCAATATCTCAGGGCTGAGTGTGTGTGTGTGTGTGTGTGTGTGTGTGTGTGTGTGTGTGTGTGAGAGAGAGAGAGAGAGAGAGAGAGAGAGAGAGAGAGAGAGAGAGAGAGAGAGAGAGAGAGAGAGAGAGAGAGAGACTTAAATGCTGAGTCAGCAACTGCTGAGGCATCAGGTTCAGGCTCAGGTGGATTAAGGGCACCTGGGCCTCAGTGTCCTGTGTCTGGATCCACCAGCTGACTAGAGCAGTCCCAGGTGGTTGTGGGTGCCACTGAGAGAGATGGAGATGGGGTCGCTCCCCTCCCCTGGCCTGAGACAGCAGTTGGAAGAGGCTGGAGGTGGTGGTGACAGTGGGAGCGGCTTCCTTTTCCGGTGATGGTATTTACTGAAAAGCAACTCTGCTTTTAGCGCGGCAGAAGTTCACGGCCCCGGCCAGGCGCCTAAACCAGCTTCTTCCCCAACCACACTGAGGAGAGCCTCAGGGCCGGTTTCTATTTGGTGTTGAAGGAAAACCAAATACCACAGTCCCTGCAGAGGGCAGGGGAAGGAGCCTAGGCCCAGGTGTTGCCAACCACAGTCTCAGCCTCAGTGGAGGAGGGGGTTCCTTGTTCTCAGTTACTGGAAAGACGGTGGCTGGTTCAGAGCGAAACCTCCCTGACAATTCCTCTTTCTTTTACAAGAAATAGAAAGTGATGGCATAGCTAGGGGACTGGAGCCCAGGGCCAGGTCCCCCTGTCCCTGCTGCCTCCCCACTATTAGTCCCAGGGACCCTGCTAAGCAAGCAGCTGCCTCTATACCATCCTTGAGAATCTACAGGAGGTGTGGCACAGGGTCTATGGGGAGGGGCAGGTGGCCAGCAGGGCCAGGAGACTCCAGAGAACATCTCCGAAGGCCTCCTCAGTGCCCAGCCTGGCCTCCTGACCTATGCCTGCCCCATAGGTACTTGTTCAATTTGCCTTGGGGAGTCTCAGAGTTCAATCCCACCTCAGCCATGTTATGTCTGTGTGTCCTTGGGTGAGTGGCTTTACCTCCCTAAGATGCTCGCTCCTACGATGAGGCAGTGATGGGAGAAGCCAGGTTGCAGCCTTCCTCTGCTCAAGATACTTCCGTGGCTCCCACCTTCTCGCCACCTGCCAGGCCCTTCCCAGGAGTCCTTGCTTCCCTCCCTCCTCCATCTCTGCTATTGGGTCTCGGTTCCTCTCCTCAAACCCGCACTGGCTCAACTGTGTTTTTCCTGTGGGTCAAGGTCACCTCTGCTTTAGGGCCTTTGCATCAGCAGCCCTTCAGGTCGCCCCCTTCCTTAAGAAACCCACTGGTCAGACTGCTGCTGTCTTTCCTAGCTGTCTTCCTACAGCCTCGATCTGGTTCCCCCAAGTCTGTGTGATCCGCGGCTGGTGGCCCCACTTGACATTACACTTTGGGGGGAGATTATTTCACATGCTTCCCCTGAGAGCTCTGAAGGGCAGAAGCCAGGGTTGTGCCAGGGTTTGTTGAACGAATGGACATGGCTTGTGCGATGAGGAATGAGGGAGATGGGCATTGCTCGGCACAGGCGGGAAGCACCCGGGCATTCCCCTGCCTCCTCACCTCGCCGAAGATGGTGTATGGGCTCAAGTCACTTCAGTAGATGAGGCTGGCAGGGAGCCAAAGCTGCCGGCGCATGGTAGCGAAGGCTCTACTGTGAACCAGTGAGAGCCCTGGCCTGTAAGACAAGGGTGATGGTGTGTGTGCGGTACCTGGAGTCTGGCTGAGAGGCGAGAACAAGGGTCCTCCCTCCTGCTCCGCTGCCCACAGTCCTGCTGTCACTTGTCCTGCAGAGAATAAGGACGTTCTAAAGAGACTTACGTCTGCTGGAGAGATGGCTCAGTGGTTAAGAGCACTGGCAGCTCACAACTGTCTGTAATTCCAGTTCCAAGGGATTCGATACCCTCACACAGACTTATACACAGGAAAAATACCAATAAAATAAAAATAAATAAATCTTAGAAAAAAAAAGAGAGAGAGAGAGAGATGTCCTTGCACTGTTGGACAATTGACACTATGGACCCCAGGAAACTGGAACGCCCCCCAATCTCCTGCTGAGAGAGGGGCAAGGCTTGTTTCCCAGGAAGAGGTTTCCTCTCAGATCACCTTGTTGGGGAGGCTGGAGCCAGACAGTGATGAGTCAGTGAGGGACAGGGCCACACGTGGCAGGACAGCCCAGCTGTGCAGGCCTCTTGCCCTTGTCCTGCTGAAACCTCACTCACGACAGGACCCTGAAAACGGGCTTGGGGGCTGGGCAATCACTGTGTCTCCTCATTTGTTCTTTCCTCACAGGGCCATACTGAATACATCTCCCTTCTGTGCCTCCTGCGATGACTGTGTCTTTATCTGGCACATGGGGACAGGCAGCTGAGCCCAGCTGGGCAGGGCTGACAGGGCCCAGGCTCTGACCCTACCACCTTCACAAGAGGAACACCATGTCCCAGCATGGAGGAAGGACCCAGCTCCCAGAGAGGGGCTTTCTCTCCATGTTGCTTCTGGAAAGTTCTATCTCAGGAAGCGTGGGAGCTTATGAAGCCTCAGAGACCAGGAGCCCTTATGCCCTCACACCACGGCACCCAGCCAGGTCCTGAGCAAGAGGGACTTTCCAGTGTGGGCCTCTTGGCCCCAGCAGGCCTGACCTTGCCTCAGTTTCCTTGTGTGTTCTTCTCAGAGAAGCGAAGGCATCAGGTGGCATGGTGAACCTAGCTTCTCCTGGGGTCTCTTCAGGCCCTGGCTGAAGCTCAGGTTCTGGGGTAGGTGCTGAGATGAGACAGATGCAAGGAGATGCCAAGAGGAGCCGCTTTTCGGAGTATCCTCAGGACAACTAGATAATGCCCATGAGGCTCTGAGGTTCAGTTTGGCCCTGAAACAACTTTTTAAAAAGTGAATGAAGCTGGAAGTGGCAGGGCAGGCTTTTAACCCAACACTTCAGAGGCAGAGGCAGAGAGAGAGGGAGAGGGAGGCAGAGAGAGAGGGAGAGGGAGGCAGAGGCAGGCACATCTCTGTGCATTCCAGGCCTACCCTCTGACACACTGTCTCTAAAGGGGGCGGGGGCAGAATCAGGCACCAGCAGCATTTGAAATACAGAAGGGTCACAACAGGGTCACAGGGTGGAGAGTGTCACGGTGCCCTTGCAGAACAGCACTAATTGTCACTGTTCTGCTTACTCAGTTGCTAGTTGGCCCCCCTTCCTCTTAAACCCCTTGTCAGGGTCTTGATGTTTGAATAGGAGTTCACTTGACAAGGATGAGTAGAAAAGGACCCTCGGTGAGATTAATCTGTTCAGAAGGTAACAAATCACACATTGATGCTTACTGTATGCACTGGGGAATCAAAAGGTCATTATCCCAGCCTGGGGTCCTCAGTAGGGCACACAGGACACTGGGCCAGATGTGTGTGGCTGTGAGCCTGGGGGATGAGGGTGCTGCTGGTGTCTGGCAAGGCACTGGATGGCCACCATGGGGTAGATAGAGGGCCCGTGCCTGGGTAGATGCCACCAGGGCCAGCTGAGAAGGGAGCCGAAAAGTCAGGCCTCTGAGACTTTCTAATCAAAGAACTTGGCGTGAGGATGGCTCTGGAGCCAGCTGCCTACGGAGAGGCCATCTGAGCCCCTTGAGGGGTGCTCACACAACAGACCTCTCTGTCTGCCCCATCCCTATGTGCTGCTCAGAATCACAGATACCCCTGTCTACACTCCAGAATACTATTAGGGACCCAATAGCAGAGATGGAGGAGGGAGGGAAACCAGGACTCCTGGGAAGGGCCTGGCAGGTGGCGAGAAGGTGGGAGCCATGGAAGTATCTTGAGCAGAGGAAGGCCGCAACCTGGCTTCTCCCATCACTGCCTCATCGTAGGAGCGAGCATCTTAGGGAGGTAAAGCCACTCACCCAAGGACACACAGACATAACATGGCTGAGGTGGGATTGAACTCAGAGACTCCCCAAGGCAAATTGAACAAGTATCTATGGGGCAGGCATAGGTCAGGAGGCCAGGCTGGGCACTGAAGAGGACTTCGGAGATGTTTTCTGCCCTGCCAGAACCCCCAGGGGCTGATCCCGAACTCTAGGCCACTCTTGGCTGACATCCCTGGGTGGCCTGGGACCATCAGAGGCTGTCTCTTGAATTGTCATCTGGCATTTAATCAGCAAATGTCTTACCAGCATGTCAACATGGCCTGACTGTATAGAGCAGCTTAGGGTGTGGTGCTTGGCACCTGTTGCCTGGCACACAGTAGGCCTTCAGCACCCGTTGCAAGCGTACAGTAGGCCTTCACCGTAGGATGGTCAAAGGAACAAAAACCACTGTGGAAGTCTCTGTCCTTCAAGATCATGACCGTGGTCAGCATGGCCTGAGTGCCCGCTGTCTGCCAGCACTCCAGGGAGTGACCACCTCTGAGAAGACTAGAAAATGGCTACCACTTCCAAGGCCAAGTGCTGGGATGGGAGGCCACCCTCCCAGAGCCTGGCCACACCCAACACCTTTATATTTTCTATCCTCTGACTGGCCTTAGCTATCTGCCAGATCAGAGTGGGGAAGCAATTAACCCCAGATCACACAGCATGGGCTTGAATGTAGACTGTGTAATTCCAGCCCAAAGCGTGCTCTTCAGCCCCACAGACCACTGAGGAGGGAACAGCCAGTGAGAGCAAAGGACTATAGGATAAGGCACAGTGCTCTGAAACAGGGGGACACTGGGCAGGCAGGAGGTGCCGCCAACTTCCACCCCCGCTGGGGGCCAACCTGCACGGAGCCTGTGAGGAGGTGCCCTCCCGCCCTCGCCAAGCTGACAATAGCTCCTATGTACACCTTGATGTGAGAGAGGCGTTGTCCTCTGGGAGGGCTGGCTGCGGTGGCCCATGTCCCAGGTCGCTTGGCAAGGTGAGGTTCCAGTGCCTGAGGGTGATGTGTGTGTGGGTCTGGCCTATGGCTCCTGTGTGTCTGTCCCAGTGTGCCCACGCAGGTCTCGCACACCTGTGGAAGGTGTGTCTGAGCAGGCCTGTGGCTTGGGCCTCCTTTGTGTCTGGGGCTGGTGTGTGTATAAGGCTGGCTGCACGTGTGTTTCTGTGTTTTGGTCGTGTGTGGTCCATCATGTGCTCACCTGGCTGCATCTGGCTGTGGGGCACCTCAGAGACCAGGGCTGTGTGGAGAGGAGACATTGGGGCCACCCACAGGAACAGTCCCAAGTGAGGCTGGCTCAGTGGCATGTGAAGGTGTCTTATGGCGTCTAGCTGTGGGTTAGAGAGAGAAGTGAAGCTCACAGGGTAGCCAAGGTGTCTGTAGTAAACCAGGGTGCCCTGCTGCTGTGTGGCAAAACCACTGGGAGGGGAATGCAACACGCGCATCCACTCACCCCAGATAGGGAACCCACGACAGAGCACTCTTCTTGACTGCCACATGCCTGGGTGCTGTGGGTGGCTCAGAAGAGGTGACAGAGACAGGTGAGGTGGCCAGATTCACTTCTTGATGACCCGCCGAAGCACAGGGCTTCTTTAGCACAGCTGCAGGGGCCTCACCCAGACACTGCAGCTCAGACCTCTGTTCTCCCAGCCTTGAAGGTCATAAAAGGTCTCCAACAGTGTGACTGGGCCCAATTTGCAGGTGACATGGGGTTCCTGTGAGGAGAGAGCAATCAGGCAGGTTGGGATCACAGGCTCTGGGCTGAAGGGGCGGGGGTGCATGAGGTACTCTCGTTTTTCAGCTCAGTTGCAAGAGGTGGGCACTACTTGGGCAAAGAACCTGGAATTGCCTAGGGAGAGTGATGTGCAGGGAATTGAGCGAGTAGTGGGGACCAGAAGGGTGGGAAGAGGTGAGTTTCAGGTGTGTTTTGACAGTCCCAGGGAGGGGCTGTAGAGATGGCTCAGCAGTTAAGAGCACTAGCTGCTCTTCCAGAGGACCTGGGTTCAATTCCCAACACCCACATGATAGTTTACAGCTGTTTGTAACTGCAGTTCCAGGCTATCTTGCACCTGCACACACATACATGCAGGCAAAACACCAATGCATATAAAATAAAAACAAATAAATCTTTTCTAAAAAGAGAGTCCAGGGAGCAGGCTTTCCTAGTGGGGCTGGGGTGGGGAGTGCGAGGAGGCCAGCTCATGACAGCGGGACTTTAGGATGCAGAGATACAGCAACAGACATAGGGCAGTTAGCCATGTCCCCTGGCCTGTCCAGTATCCTCCCACCCATCGCTGTGATGGCTCCTCCTCATCCTAGATCCTACCTCCATTGTGTTCTGAAATGCTGGTGGCTCCCCGCCTCCACCCCATGAAGGGTGAATGTCTTAGCTGGGCCAGGTAGTCATCTAAGCTCCTTTTCACCTGCCCTCTACGACCTCTCCCCCATGCAGCCAGCCAAAGGGATGGTCCCTGTCCCCCATGCCTCCTCTCTGCCTCCCCTTCTGCTGTTTGATTGCTCTCTCAGACACTTGGAATCACGCTTAGTTATCACCTCCCCTCCTGCGGAGGTCACCCAGATGCCACATTCATTTCTGGGCCCAGAAAGGATCATTGCTGGAGTCTGTGTCTCAACCCACCCACTCTGGAGATGGCAGTGTTGTTCCCTGAGGTGACACCACCCCCTCAGCACACTTTCGAACCACCTGATTAGACTCAAACCGGAGACCTGAGGTTTGAGAGTGCCCCAGGCCATGGCCCACAATGGCTGGTATAAAACTGAGCACAGGGTCCACTTCTGAGTCCCTGAAAAGAACACAAAAGGTGCCTTGAGGCGGTGGCTGTGCTAATGCCAGGGTAGCCACTATGCCATTGAGGGAGATAGGTGCCCAAGATCATCACCCACTCAGGAAAGCCAGCCCAGCCCACAAACACTTTCGGAAGATCCTAGATCCAGCTATGCCTGCAGCAGACCCATCTGAACACCTCAGAAACACAAACAATACATTCTCTTTTATTTTTAGTTTTTTTATTTTGTAAGTGCCCAAGTGCGTTTGCATGTGTGAACATGTATGTGCGTTTAGGACTGCATGTGTGTTGAGTACAGAGGTCTGTGGCAAGTGTCTCCCTCAGTTGCTTTCCTCTTTAGTTTTGAAGACAGGGTCTCTTGTGGAACCCAGAGCTCTCTGATTTGACTAGCCTGGTTGGCCTGCAAGCCCCTGGGATCCCCCATTTCTACCTCCCAAGTGCTGGGATTTAAGCACATGATACCATGCCCAGCTTTTCTCGTGTGGCTTGTGGAACCTGAACTCAGGACTTTAGACTTGTGGGACATGACCTCCAGCTGTGGCCCCATCTTCCGGCCCCTCAGTTTCCCTATTTAAAACTCACCCTGGGCTGGGTTTTGAGTGCATGTGTTCCCAGAATTCTGACACGCACAGGACTGGCATGGCACTTACTGTCACCCTGCCCATCTGCCTCCACCTCTTAAGGCATTCTCTGTGGGGATACACCAGGAACCTATTGCTGGGGAAGTCTGTCCCCCACGGTGTTGTCCCTCACCGTGGACAATAGGAATTGTCTCCTCCTTCAGTGGTGAGATGAGGATGAGAGGGAGAAAGAGAGAGAGAGAGAGAGAGAGAGAGAGAGAGAGAGAGAGAGAGAGAGAGAGATTCACACCTCGGGCCTGACCCTGTTGCTCAGGGAAGCCCAGCTCCTAGCAGGCTTCTCTTCCAATCTCTGCAGGGTCCTGTAAAGCAAGCCCCTCCCCAGCATGCTGGGAACACTATGGCAGGAGCCCTTCACTCCAGAATGCACCTGGGGATTTCTCAGCCTCTGCATCTGGATATATATCTAGAGCTGTCATTCCTGTGTTCTCCCAAGGTGGGTTCTTCAGCAGCCCTGGCCTCTCCTAGCCAGATGTGAGTGCCACTGCTTGCCTTGCTCTGGTAGCCTTGAATGTCACCACATGTTCCAAGACAGGGACAGCCCTGCTTATGAACCCTGGCAGAGGCCTCACTGGTGCTCAGTAGATGCCCACAGTGACCAATTGGAGATGACACTGAGGAGCACTCCAGAACTTGGTGTTTCAAAGAAAGCTGGCTCTGTTGTGTAGGGAGGAAGGGAGCCATAGTGGGAACACAGGGTTGGGGTGGGAAAGGGGGGCCCTCAAAGAAAGAGAAAGGGGAGAAACAGATGGGAGAGTCCGGTGATGCTTGACTGTGAGGCTTGGAGCAGCAGTCATTCTGAGTCAGTGAGGAGAGCTAATTGGAGGACAGAGCCCAAGTCCAGGGTCTATATCTCTTCTGATCGCCTAAGCTTACGATTTAAGTAGTCCCTAATTCCCTGTAGTAATCTAAACCTCCTGATCTACAAGATGTGCGTTTCCCAACTTCTAAAGCCCTCTTGGGCGGGGCATCTCTCCTGCCCTGTGGATATTATATATATTATATATTTCAAATAGCCCTTGATGGCATGTCCAATTTCCGATTCAGAGCAAAGGGATGCGCTCTCCCTACCAGGGAGGCAGGGCACCAGGGTCTTCACCCAGACACATCTTCAGGCTGGGAATTTGCCGGGAGGCTCAAGTCTCCCAGAGCGGCCACCTGGCAGCTCCTCCTTGGAATTCAGACTGCTGCTCCAGACCTCAGTTTCCCCATCTGTGAGCTGAGGTTGGCAAGGGGGATGCTTACTCCCCAGCGTGTTATGAGGACTGTGGTCTTTATTTCAAGAAAGCAAAGGGCCTGATGCTGGGCCCCTGCTCAGCAAGCATGAGCTGCAGCTTCTGTCACTTGCCTCAGCTGAGGAGAGTGCCACCCCAGGCCCTGTATGGGTGACTGGCCAGAGTGAGACCAGCTGGAAATAAAAGCAATAAAAGCGCTGCCAGGAGCATCCCTAAGAGTCCCTGGGGCTGGGCAGCTAAGCCAGGCCCAGCCAAACAGGCCTGCCTCCTTCCCAAGGCCCTGCAGTGTCATGGGGACACTCAGCCCCTGCAAAGCAGCCTGGCACCTCACCTGGACCTGGGCTACCTTCCCCCCACAACACTCCCCAGTGGCAGGAACACTGGACCACACCAGATTATGTTTCCAGCTTGTTCTAACAACTGTTCTTCACAGACCTTAACATTCTCTATTCCTGGTGACAGGAAGGACATGGTCAGGGACACCATGACCCTTTTTGCTCTGTGATTCAATGAGATGATACATTTGTACCCAAGTCCCTACTCTAGTCCTCAGATGGAAAATATGAAAGAATGGCCCTTGTCCTTTCAAGTCCTGAGCTGGGCCCTATGTCCCAGTGGGGACGGTGGGAGCTGCAGCAATCCAGCCATGTCCAGTCTGAGCCTTTGGAGGAGAAGGCTAGAAAGACAATCCAGAAATTTTTTTTTCGCTTCAGAATATATTTGTTTTCTTTTTTAAATTTGATTTTAATTGAGCTCTACATTTTTCTCTGCTCCCCTCCCTGCTTCTCCCCTCCCCTTCAACCCTCTCCCATGCTCCCAATTTACTCAGGAGATCTTGTCTTTTTCTACTTCCCATGAAGATTAGGTCTATGTGTGTCTCTCTTAGGGTTTTCATTATCTAGGTTCTCTGGGGTTGTGATTTGTAGGCTGGTTTTCTTTGCTTTATGTTTAAAAACCA
>JAQHUG010000040.1:3718134-3739207 GCA_028555095.1 Dicrostonyx torquatus
TACACACACACTAATAAATAAAAGCTTTTAAATGCCCAAGGCCTTCCATCCGGGGCACTGCTGGCCACCTTCTGCACATCAGCCTGCACACATGGCTTGAGGCACCATTAGTCGTGAGGTCTCTAATGTCACTTTATTATGTCTTTATTGTTTCCCTTTTGGCCGTGGTATGGAGGACCGAACTCAGACTTCTTCTTCAAGCAAGTACTTGGACACTGAGCTACCGTCCAACCACTATCCCTGCTTTCCGTGACCCCCACCCAGACTGGGTTTCTCTGTACTACAGCTCTGGCTGTCCTGGAACTCGCTCTGTAGACCAGGCTGGCCTCAAACTCACAGAGATCTCCCAGCCTCGGCCTCCAGAGTGCTGGAATTAAAGGCGTGCACCGCCACCCAGCTCCAACCACTATTTTTAATTATTATTTATGGTACAGTATGACTTTGAGTGGGTTTTTTTGTTTATTTTTGTTTTTCTTGTTTTTTTTTTAGAGATAGGGTCTCACTATGCAGCCTAGGCTGGCCTTGAACTCACGGTGACTGTCTTGTCTCTGCCCCCTGTCCAGTGCCCGATCAGATACTTGCTGTCATGCCCAGCTAGTTTAGGACAGTCTGATTTTTCATCTATGATATCTGTATTTACTTAGTGACCCCTAATTTAGCATTTCAGACCCTTGATGTTTTTCTTTCATGGACAAAGCTATACCGAGAGCTCCTGTCTCTGGAAGGTCTGCCAACTGTTGCATGTTGAGCTGAATGCCCCAAATGCCCACAACACTTCCACAACACTTTAGAACTCCTGGTTTTTGACTATCATGTGCGAGGTCCTTCTGCCCCCAGGGACTCTGTGCTGTCCCTCAGCATAGAACGGAGACCTACTTCTGCACAATCCTGAGCTTGCCAGTCTGTGTGTGTGCCGATCTGATAGGCGGGAAAATGACATCACTCTAGCTTTTATTTGCATTTCCTTGGCTACCGTCGGACCAAAACTTGTCTTCATACGTTCACTGCCCTTAGTACTTTCTCCTCGGTGACTAGTTGGTCTCATGTTTATCTTGTCTTATTGTATTGCAAGTACTCTTTGTATATTAAGGCTGTGGGCCCTTTCTGAGAGTTCCACACTTCACTAATTTAACTTCCTCCCTTCCTTGCTTGCTTTCGAAGATCGTGCCTGAAGTTCCCTGGAGCGTTTCGCAGTGTGCATTGGGAAATCGCTCTGGTAACCAGCGGGCTAACAGCACCCTCAGTTCCGGCCCGGTGCTGTCAGCCTCTGCCCACCGTGTGTCATTAACCCCTGCTCTTTTGCTGCCACACAGCAGATGGCTTTCCTGGCTGGGAGCAGGAGTTTCATTTTCACCTTCCTGCTGGCCCGGTGCCCTGAGACTGTTTACATAAGAAACGGTTTGATTATACTCTGCAGCCAATGGCAGCCTTTCTCAGAAGAGGGGGAGGGGCAGGAACATATAATCAAGGCCATTAACTGCCTCAAAGCCTCACAGCCCACTCTGGGTTTCCCACCATCCCTAATGACAGTTTTCCAGGGAAAAGTAAAAGCAGGGTTATGGCCTTCTACGAGAAACGTGTTAAGGAACAGGCTTTTAAAAGGAGTCTGTGGCTTCACCCTAAAACCCCAGCCCTGGAACTCACTGTATCAGATTCTGAATCCAAGCCTGAAGTTTCTCATGTGGATAGCCCACAGGGACCTCACACTCCACAGCCCTTGAAGATCACACCTACCCCACTGGTGACATTGCTTACCTGGGTCACAGCTGGTGGCTCTGAACCTTCCTGCTGTCCCCACCCGCTGGGCCTGAATCTCCATCTCCACTACCACTTTCCCGGACCTTGGTGACCTCTCGCTGCCACTTGACCCCCCATGGTCTGTGTCATCCTCTTCCTGCTCCATCCTGTCTTCTTGCTCAGGGAAGCTCCTCGTGTTAGACCCCACAGCTGCAGTCGCTACCTCTCGCCACTGAACTGGTCTATGTGACCACGCAGCTCGGCCCGCCTCGCTGAGGACTGCCAGGCTCAGGGTGGGTGTCGGGACTTTTGTTTTGTTTTGTTGTTGTTGCCTCAATCTTTTTGAAGGGATGAACAGATGCAGGCGGGGATGTGGCTCGGTTGGGAGAACATTTGCCTGGCATGCGTTAAGCCCTGGGTCTGATCCTTAGCACCCCATATTCTAGGTATGGTGGTGCACTCCTGTAATCCCAGGAAAATCAGAAGTTTGAGGTCAACGTGACTACACCGCCAGTAAAGGCCAACTTGGGCAAGAAAGGAAAGGGGGGGAGGTAGGAAATCTATGTATCGCTCTGTAGTCTGAACAATCTTTCCAAGAAACAAACCTAGCCATTGTTCTCTCTTGCCGACAGTCTGCATGGCTCCTTTTGCCCTCAAGGCAAAGTCCAGGGGCTTAAGTGGCTTTCCCCACGACTGGAGGGATGGCCACCCATCCTGCCACAGCTATCCTTGCTTGCGACACTCAGTGCCCCCATTCCCCTTGGGTGCCCCAGAGCCTCCTATTCTATCTGTTCCTGCACTTGGCTACACTCTGTGCCTCTTCTGGAGACCCAGCTTCCATCCATCCATCTGCTCTGCCAGTTAGACTCACAGCTTCCACACAGGCTCAAAATGGCTGCCCCGGCCCATCTGTCACGCCTTCATCCCCGTCCATGTGGAGTGAGAGTCACTTTTATTTACCGCAGGGCTGTGGAAGAAGCAGAGAGCAGGCCCCCAGATCAGTTTCACGTGCATGTCCTGAGTGCCTCTGGCACCTTACACCTAAGACTCAGGGATCACTGCGGTGCAGGTGACTAAGGGCAGCCTGGTTCTTTCATCGGACCTGCAGGGCTGCAACACTGTGGGGACCATCTGTAGCCTCCTGACAGGGTGCCCCAGGAACTCCCTCAGAGATAGAGCGAGTCCTAGAGGCCCCCAGCTGCCTGGCCCCAGCAAAAGTACTGACAGCCCTGCCCAGGGTTGTACAGCCTGCACCCGGAGGGAGGCGCCCCTGCTCTGCTGAGGGCCCTGACCTGGGTCCCTCTGCTGGGTCCCTGCCCTGTCGCTACCCCTCTGGTCTCCATCTGGAAATCTCTCTTCTGTCCCTAAAAACCCACAGCCCAACCCAGGTGTCTCCCGTCCTGGGTGCGGCTCAGCTGCTCCTGCTGGGGATGCGCCGGACTCTGCTCCAGCTCATTCCTCCCTAGGCTCTTCACCCAGAGGGTTGCAATGAGAAACAGAGTTTGTCTGTCTCTCCTCCCCCTGGATTTAGAGGCCAGCATGGACAGGAGAGACAGGGTGCAGGAAGGATCCTTCCCTGTATTGGCCATACCCACCCTACCCTGCACCCCCTGACTCACTGCCCAGTCAGAAGCATCATTCCCATTTCATAGCTGGGAAAATAGAGGCCCAGAGAGATGAGGCCATTCTAAGCTCATGCTAAGAGTTGTGTTGAGGGGGAGGGTGGTGCAGGTCTTGGATTCGAGGCCAGATTTCAAAACAAGGGAAATACTAGACAGCAAGGAAAAGGAATGATCTTGAACTTAGCCATAGAAGCCTGGGTGTCCATATCTGTCAATCAGAGCTCCTCAGTCTGGGTGACTCTGTCCCCCAGGGTGTGCTTACAGCTGTCTGCAGACATCTATGGCCATGATGATGAGGGAGGGGACTGCTCCTAGGGCCTAGCACAGAGAGATCTCTGGGGTGCCCACTGCCCCAAGAAGTGACTCCAATGGCTGATTACAAGATAAAAGTTAGGCTTCAATGAAACTGAGGTTTTGGATTTCTGTTGAAATTAGAGAAGGGCAACAAAGCCAGGAAAGAAAACAAATAACTCGGGGAACACAGTGGCTGCATCATTTTAAAAGTCCCGTGAGAGATCAAAGCCATACATAGCCAGGGAAGAAAAAGAATTATAACGGGAGGGGGGTTGCTGCTCCAGGATGCAAAGGTGCGGGGGCTCCCATGAGAGGTGACCCTCGCTTTGCATCAAAGTGCCAGGCTGTGGAGGGGGCTGTGCAAGAGGCTCCCTGGGCTGTGACGCCAACAGTCAAGATTCTGGTGGAAAAAAATGTAACTGTCCATTGGCAGGGGCTGGGGAGGAAAGTCTAGCACAGCCAGCGCAGTCCACTGTGACGTGAGGTGAGTAGACCTAGTGATGTCATGTGGCCTGGCTCCAGATGCCTGTCATGGGGTGAAGACTAAAGGCCAGCTGGAGAACCAGGTGATGTGAGACGAGCCCCAAACAGACACCAGTGTATAGTCCACTGTCCCTCCCTCACGGGACCCTGATTTTGAAGCCACCACCTTCCCAGCATCCCCTAGCCATGAGGAGGATATCATGCGTGGCAGTCGGTAAGATGAAAGCAGAAAGCCACCTGTCCCTGCTGGGGATGTCACCCTCAGCAATCCTGCCAGGAAAGGGGCTCATACCAAGCAGGGAAGTGGTCCTCCAGGCGAGCTTGGTAGTGGCACACCCAAGTGGGTCATTGGTGACAGCCCTGAGCATGTCCACCAGCTGGGACCTGTCCCCACACATACACAGGCCTCTCAGACCTGAGAGTGACAAGCGCATGTTTGTGCAAGTCTCTGGGGGCCGGTCCTTTTTCCTTGCAGCCAAACACTGTCCCTGTCATGTGGTAAACACAAGCTCCTATGTCTCCGGCCCTCCAGGACAGAGTTGCATCCAAGTATTGGCTATAAAGCTAAAGTATTTTTCAAAAAAAGTTTTTTTATAGATGTGTTTGTTATTTTTGCATTTGTGTAAGTGTGCCTGTTGGAGTTCGTGAGCGACACCTGAATGCAGGTGCCCCTGTAGGCCAGAAGAGGGTGGTGGGTCCCCTGGAGCTGGAGTTACAGAAGGCCGTGGATGTTAGTGAGTGCTGGGACCGAATTCAGGTTGTGGGAGAGAAATACATGCTTTAGCGGTTTAGCTAGCTCCTCAGCCACACTGGTAAGGACTTTTGGAAATACAGTGGAAAGCTGGGCATGCTGGGACACAGTTTTTACCCCGGGATTCAGGAGGCAGAGGCAAGCAGATCTCTGTGAGTTCAAGGCCAGACTGGTCTAGAGAGTGAGTTCTAGGCTAGCTAGGGCTACATAGTGAAACCCTGGAGAAAGAGAGAGAGAGAGAGAGAGAGAGAGAGACAGAGAGACAGACAGACAGACAGAGAGACAGAGAGAATAGGAATTACACAGTGCACTGCCCAGGCAGCACCCTTCCTGGCACAACTTTCTCAATTCACCCACTGATGAGTCCCTGTCCCTTCTGACCCAAGTCCACATGCCAAACGGTACCCAGAAGGCACCCCAACTGACAGTGAAAGAGCTACAGCAGTAGACTGGGAGGGAAGACTCCACCTCCCAGGAGAGAAGCCGTGAAGCGGGAAGGGAGGCTGTGGTCAGTGCAGTTGTCCTCATGAAGCAGCCTCTGTCCCTGTCCTCCAGCATGGACATAAGATGCCCCCCCTCCCCTGGGAGGTGGCCTGGCCACTGTCCCTGTTGTCTGTTTTCTTCCCAGAAGTGGGAGGCCGGCTCCATTTATCTCCAGGCCAAAGTCCCCCCTACCCCCCAGGGAAGAGGAGGGATGTCACCTGTCATCATGGGGTTGGTGAGTCACCTCCTGCTGGCTGGGGGCCACAGCCTGCCTGACCAATACCTCCTGCCTCCTGGCTCCAGGGTGGTTGGGGGAGACAGTGGATATGAGAGTCTTACCCTGAAGATGGACAGTGACACCTACCATCCCCAGGGTGCTGGCCTGTACCCAGGCCGCAGGGGAAAAGGATTTTGGCTTTCATATCCTTACCTAGTGACTTAAGATACTTACTATGGCCCCTTCTTCAGCTCCTATCACACATTTGACATGCATATTCTGCTCTTGCTGACCAGGAATAGGCCACTGGGTGTGCCATGAGGGGCATGGGAGGCACCTTGCTTCAGGAGGACAGCAGGACCAGCTGAAAACCAACATGATAGCGAGGCCGCCTGCCCGTATTCTCTGTGTGGTGTTTCGAGAGTGACTTGGGGAGGGGACAAGCAATGGAGGCCCTGGAAATGTAAAGGGGACTGCAGATAGCCTCTGGGTGCAGTCCCCAAGGCTGAAGCCTGGCCGGCCTGGAGAAGGGTGGTGGTCTCTCCAGGGAGGGGTCTATGCAGAGGTCTGGCTTGTACAAAGGCCCTGAGGCTGTAGGAAGGTCACATAAGCAGGGCAGCACAGTGCAGCAAATTCTCCCCAACCTATGATCCTACAGGTGAGAAAGTGAAAACTCAGAATGGTTAAGC
Organism: Dicrostonyx torquatus; assembly: GCA_028555095.1. Classification (NCBI taxonomy): domain Eukaryota; kingdom Metazoa; phylum Chordata; class Mammalia; order Rodentia; family Cricetidae; genus Dicrostonyx; species Dicrostonyx torquatus. The sequence continues at coordinate 3,724,411 of JAQHUG010000040.1, forward strand.
GACTGATCCGTGTCACCCAGCTTGTGCACGGTACCCCCACCCCCACCTGAGGGCTGACGCAGAGTCCTGCTCTTGGCCTTGGCCTGTTGATGGTGCCGGATACTGTAGTCACCAGGCCAGGGTGGAGTGGGAGAGGAGAGGGCCCCGAGAGTGGGCAGCAGAAGTTGCTGTCACGCAAGAACATTGGAATAAGCTGTGCTTTGGCCTCTCCTGGTGATGCAACTTGTCCCCCGTGTGCCTCGGTTTCCCAATTGTGGAAGGAGATGATACAGGGCGATTAGAGGCCTGAACTGGTTAGTCTGGGGAAAGTCCTAGGGACTCAGTACGTGCCTATTAGGTGCAGGCTGAAGCTTTTGCGTGGTTGCTCTAAGTTGAGGGCCTGCCTGTGTGAGCATTGTCCCTGGGGTCCTGGGGTCCCTTGGTTGCGGTGTTTATGGGCCTCTCATTCATCTGCCCTGAGCTGACAGTTCCTCAGCCCATATGGGGATAGTAGTACCTGATCGAAAGTCCCAAGTGACCGCAGTGGTGGTCGTTATGGGTCCCAGCAGGTCCTCAGTGAGCCAGGGAGTCACTGTAGTCCAGAGCTCAGAAGCCAGGGGAAAATGAGGGACAGGTATGAGGCCCCATTACTTGTGTGTTACATGTGGCCCCAATAGGGGACAAAGAGCTTGAGTATATGCCAGAGAATCTCCCAGGCCTGTGGAGTTGACAGTGGGATTTCTGACGATGCCACCTTGACCTGTGCTTGGGTGATCAGCTGGGATTGGCTGGGGGTACCATTTCAGGACACCTCCCCGCTCGGCTTTCAGAGAGACTTCATCAGAACACAGCCACATTTCATTCATTCAGGAAGTTCAGCTTTAGTTTTGTTTTTGTTATTTTAGACAGGTCTCACACCATAGCCCAGGCTAGCCCAGAACTCTCCTAGTCCTCCTGATTTGGGATTACAGGCCTGAGCCATCATGCCCTGCTTTTCCTCTTTTCTTAAAAAGCAAAAAGCTTGGGGCTGGAGAGATGGCTCGGTGTTTAAGAGCATTTGTTGCCCTTGCAGAGGGCCTGGGTTCCAGTCCCAGCACCTACAAGGTGGCTCACAACCATCTGTAATTCTAGTTCCTGGGGATTCAGTGCTTCTTCTGGTCTCTGAACACTGCATGCATGTGATACACAGACATACATACAAGCAAAACATCTAGACACAGAAAATAAAAATAAACAAAATCTAGCCTGGCGGTGATGGCACACAACTTTAATCCCAGCACTTGGGAAGTGGAGCCAGGCAATCTCTGAGTTTAAGTCCAGCCTGGTCTACAGAGTGAGTTCCAGGACATCCCAGAATACACGGAGAAACCCTATCTCAGGAGGGGGAGATAAACAAAATCTAAAAAAAGAAAAATATTTAAAGCAAAAGTCTTTAATTGGTATCACACAGGCCCCTGTCCACCTGCCTCAGTGCCTGAGAGAGCCCAGAGTCCTGCCCAGTGTCTTTCTGCCTTGGCACCTAAAGCCCAAAGAATATTGGTACAGACCCCAGTCCGGGGTGGAAATGACTGCCCTTCCTTGCCAGCTGTCCCAGTGTCACCAGGCCTCAGTCTTCTGTCCAGTGGGGCTGATGCAGGGCTGCTCTGGTGTCCCCTGAGCAACACATATGGAACTACAGAGGGCTGTGGATACCGGGACTCACAGAGACTCGACAAATGAACCCCCATGCAAATACCAGGAGACAAGCCCACACAGAGGGCAGGCTGAGGGCAAGGAGTTCATAGCCATGGGGACTCTGACCCAATCTCACTTGTCACATGGGATGATGGCTGTTCTGAGGACCAAGTGACAGCTCCTGTCGTGAACACAGGTCCAGGTCCTGTGTTCTTAGTCAGAAACGCTAGGGTCCCCCTGATGGTTGAAGATGAAAGTGCTCCACGAACCCCTTTGAGAGCCTTCCTTCCCAGGCCATGCACCCTCCAGGGGAATAAGGGGACTGGGTCACCTCTCCCATTGGCTCCCTGTCGTAGGGACAGATTGCTTCCTTCCTTTCTATGAGGTGCCAGGCAGGCCCTAAACTGGCTGATGTCAGCAAGGCTGCCGCCCACGATGGGAGGAAGTGGGTAGGTGCCCAGGACAGCGCCAGCAGACATGCCCTGCGGCAGCCCAGTCAAGGATGACGTGGGTATCACGCACCGCTGTGATGAGCTTGACCGAGCGAGCGAGGAGGTCAGGTCAAAGATGCAGCAGAGTCAGGGTGGGCGCTGATGGAGTGCCCTGTTCCTGAATCTCAGTGTCCCTCGTGGGGACAGGGCCCTGCAGAAGATGGGCAGACATCTCAGGAGGTGTGGCTGGGGAGCATGCGGGACGGACGTGTGTGTGTGTGTGTGTGTGTGTGTGTGTGTGTGTGTGTGTGTGTTCAGGCAAGGGCACAGTGTGGATTGTTGAGTGTGCCAACATGTTTGGGCATGAGGTCTTATTTGCTGGGGCGTGTTCGGGAGAAGCTGGGTGTGTTTGTTTAATTGTGTGTGAATATGAGTCCAGGTCTGGAGTCCTGGGAGGGAGCAGGAGCGTGTGAGGATGGTATGTGTCTCAATGCCTGTGGGTCTGCGTGTGCAGCCACTCTGGAATAGGTGTGACCTGGACAGGCAGCCACGTGATGATACCATCCAGAAAGGCCCAGGAAGTGGGAGGGGCTGACACCCTAGAGGAGCACAGGTGGCAGATGCGGACACCTGACTGCCCCAGCAGGTTGGTGACCCTGCTCCTATCCCGCCATCAGCTTCTTAAAGGGCTCCATCCTGGGGCGGATGAGGCTTGATTCGGTCAGTGACAACAGCAATATTCACCCATGCATTCATTCTCTTTGTCATTCGTTCACTTTTTCGCCTGCTCACTCAGCATCCATGCATTCACCAATGCATTCATTCAGTCACTCATTCATACACTTATTCACACTCATGCACACACTTACTCCTGAGCTCGTCCACACAGCCATTCAGTAGTCTGTTTGTCCCTCCATTCACTCACCTGTTAGTTCACTCATTCATTCGTGCGTTCATTCATTCACACACTCATCCATCAGGCCTTACTAAGCACCCTCACAGTCTCAACCATTCTTGGTGCCCGGGCTGCACCCAGAGCGAGAGACTTATCTGCTAGGATGCTCACATGCCACAGGGTCTGTGTGGGACCCCAGCGTTTGTGGGGCATTGTCTGGTGGTAAATGTGGCAGACAAAGACAGAGGAGAGAGCTGGGAACACCAGGTAGGCCTTTGTTCTCATGAGGATCGGCCAGTCAGGGTTTTAATGTGAAACTGATGTTTGAGCAAAGACGAAGACATCAGGGAGCCAATGTCCACTAGGGAAGGAGCACTCTTGTCAAGACCATGCATAGCAAACACAACGGTCCTGCAGTGAGCCCAGGTTTGTCATGCAGGAAGAAACAAGACCCGGGTAGAAGATAAAGCAAACGGCGTGGTTGGAAACACCAGGGATGTGAAAATGGGGAATTGAAGATCCACAGTAACTGGGGTGCAGGAGGGTGAGGCAGGAGGCTCAGGGGTGTCCTCTTTAGTTCACCTGCTAATCAAAGCCACTTTGCGTCACCCTGCAGCTGTGTCCCAACCACTCGCGAAGAGTCTGGCTTCTTGGCAACTCTCAATACAGCCCCAACAGAACCAGGCTGGCTGGGGGAGCTTCTTGACCCTTCTGGTTCCCTCCAGGGCCCCCTGTCCTGAAGGGGTTGGAGGAGGTGGGTGCCACCCGAGTGAAGGATTGTTACTGCCAAGCTCCACAGGCTGCGTATGCAGCCCCAGAGGACAGAGCAGTCTCTCCCTCCTCCCTTTTATGAGCTGTGAAGGAGGCTCGTCCGCTTGCACAATCGCCCCTTAATTGCTGTTTCCTCTCGGTTATGTCACGGATCGGCCGCTCACGTTATTAAGCTTCCCAGCCTTATCGTCTGGAGCAATGCCAGCTCGGGCCTGACCTAGTTTCCCTCCCTCAGCCTTCGGACTTTTCCTAAGGAGAGGGCTCGGCCCTAGCTCCATGCTAAAAATAAATTAGATCAAGGAGGGGGGGCCTTCGAGGACTCCATGGAAGTCCTGAGACCGGAGCTAGTGGCCCTGAGGTGAAGGCTGGGCCTTCCCTGCCTAGAAGGGCCCTGAGGAAGTCTCCCCTGTCCTGGGGACCCGGAGTTCCCACCTGACAAGCTGTAACATAAGTAAGGGTGACCCAGCTCCCTCTTTTCTTGCTTGTGGACTCAGAGACTGACTTTGGAGAAGGGAAATCCAGGCTGGAAGTGAAGCCTGCCTCTGCCACTTGTCCATCCATTCATCCTGCTGACTCTGCCCAGGGCAGGGTGCTGATGTATTTGAGAAGGCCATGCCCTTATTCCTCACCCTTGCGGAAATCTGGTAGCAAAAAGATTTTGAAATGAGAGCAGCGAAGAAAACTGGACCTTGTGGCAGGTGGCAGGGGTACTGAGCAGAGTCACCACACCTGAGCCCCACACAGTGAGAAAAATCAGGGTCCTGGCACATCGCAGGAGGCTGCCAACAGGACGCGGTAGGGAGATGCTGGCTCTCTGATCCCTTGGTGACAAGCTGACACCTGAGTCACCCAGGCCCCTCAGTGGCTGAGCCTCCTCCTGGGCCTCTTGGAAAGCAAAGGAATTGGAGTATTGAGCAATGTGCAAAGGTCTTGAGTTAGAAGTGCTGGGACAGGGAGGGGGGATAAGTCGGGGACAGGCCAGCGCCTCCCTCCACTCATTCTTCGTTCTTTATGTGAGAAGTGGGGGATAACGCCAACCTCTGGCCAGACGCTGGCCCTGTGCCCCAGGACACATGGTTGCTGCCCGGGGCTGGGCCTCGGCCCACAGATTTCCAGAAATGACGCCTCCTGGCCAAGCAGGCCTGGGCAGCGGAGGCGGAAGTTTTAATTCTGCTTGTGCTGTGCGTGAGGCTGTTTATCTAACTTGGCCAGAGCCTGAGTGCCGGCCCTGCAAACACTCTCTCAGTTATGACACAAACACAACGTGTTCACAGAAGAAATATTTGAAAAATGCAAATTGGCAAAAAAAAATTTTTTTTAATGATGGCGAAAGAAAAAGCGTGCAGCGGGGGTTGGGGTGGGGCGGGGTGGGGGAGGGCCAGGGATCTAAATGAACTAGGACTGTCACCCAAACTCTGTGACACAGTAACACGCCAGTCACAGGCAGAGGCCCCAGAACAGGCCCCTTCCTATAGTTTAAGCTAAATGACATTGCTAATCTTCATAGCCACTGAAGGCTGAGGCCAGTCTCTATACCAATCTGATATGACCAAGATGAAATATTGACTTTGGAAAGCAGAGACACAGAGCAAGAGACAAGAGAGATGCAGCTGTGGCTATGTGTGTCTGTGCCTGGGTTTGTGTGGGTGTGCTTGGATGTGCCCAGATAGGCCTGAGTGTGCCTGGCTGTGCCTGGCTGTGCTTGGGAGTTGTGGGATATTTATACACTGTATGAAGATATATTGCTGTGATTGATTTAATAAAGAGCTGAACGGAACAGCTAGTTAGGCAGGAGGTCTAGGTAGGACTTCTGGGCAGAGAGAGAGGAATCTAGGCATATGAGAGACACCAGCAGAAGTAGAATGAATAAGACACACAAAATGGGAGAGAGGTAATGCCACAAGGTCGATGCAGAGTAATACAAATGGGTTAATTTGCCTCGTCTGGACAGCGATTTGCCAGGGCAGGCTCCAAAGCTACACAGAGAAACGCTGTCTCAAAAAGTGGGGGGGGTATTTTAAGTTATAAGAGCTAGTGGAATAAGCCTAAGCTAAGGCCAAGTTTTCATAATTAACATTAAGTCTCCATGTCATTATTTGTGGGCTGGTGGCCCAAAGGAAAGTCCAATAGCTCCTGGGTGTGCCTGGGTGTGCCCAGAATGTGTCTGAGTGTGTCTGGGAGTGCCTGGGTATGGCAGTTTGAGTGAGAACGGTTTTCAGAAGCTCATGTGTTTGGATACTTGCTCCTCAGTTGGTGGAACTGTTTGGGAAGGATTGGGAGGTGTGGCCTTGTTAGAGGAGGCGTGGCCTTACTAGAGGAGGTGTGTCGCTGGAGGCTGTCTTCAAGGTTTCAAAAGACCCACATCATTCCTTGTGTGCGCTCTGCCTCCTGCTTTTCAGATCAAGATGTGAGCGCTCAGCTGTTCCTGCTGCCCTGCCTTTGCTCTGCCGTGTGAGCTTTAACCCTCTGAAACCATCAGTTCTAAATAAACCCTTTCTTCTATAGGCTGCTTTGCTCATGGCATCTCTTTCCAGCAATAGAAAAGTACTAGAAGTTGGTGCCAGGAGTGGACTATTGCTGTGGCAGGCCTGAGCATGTTGTTTGGGGAGGAATATGGAAGACTTTGGGACTCTGGACTAGGAAAGTGGTTGAATGCTGTAAGCAGAGCATAATGGGCCCTCCTAGTAGGAGCTTGGGGAGACACTAGTGCTGAGAGCAATGTGGGCTGCGGAGACCATTCTCATTACGTTTTAGCAAAGAATGCAGCTGTTTCCTGCTCTTGTCCTAAGAATCTTCCTGAGGCTAAAGTAATGAACTAATTTATAAGTTGCCTTGGTCATGGTGCTTTGCCACCGCATAGAAAAGACAATGGCGCACATGGGCGCACACATGTGTTTGTGCTCCTGGAGTGGAGGAACCAGCCTCTGATGATGCCCAGACGTCTGTGGGAAGACCCTGGCCTGGCAGCATGCTGTGAGCTGGCAGGCTGAGCAGAGGTATCTACCAGAGCTTCTCTGTGTCTCCAGCACTCTGAGGACACCAGCTCCAGCTCTATCCTTTCTGAGCCTGTATCCATCACTCATGTTTGGAAGGCTGGCAATGCTCTCCTTGGGCGCAGTGACTTCTAAACAGCCTGAAGTCACTGGCTGGATGCCTGCAGGAGGGACCCATCTCATTCAGACACCTTCTTCCTCTTGTTCTTCTACAACTCAGACACCAGGTGATATCTCAGACAGAATGGACTGGCTTACCGTAATGGGGAACTTTTGAAAAGCTTTGATTTTTGAATAACCTGACCCCCTACAAGTGAGGAGACAGAGCATCTGGTCCCAGAGCCAAGCATCCCTGGGTCCCACTTCATCCCCCCTGAAACTTCCAGACAAAGAAATATGCTTAAGAACTCTGGGAGTCGGAACCCCTCAGAGGGAACAAAAGTAGACCCAGCCCTGACCCCTTAGCCAGCCCCCAAACCACAGTAGAGCAGCTTCTCTTAAGATGTTTCTCAAAACAGAAGGAGGGGAACCTCCCCACGGCCCCTCAAGCCCAAGCCTGGCTGATTCGGTTTCTAGAAGCTGACTCACCACAGCACTCCACTATTCTAGGAAACTATCAAGTCCTAGATCGACAAACCTGATTCAAGATGACTTTGTAATGAAGGACAGATCTCTCTGTCCAGAACTTTCAGCTGTCAACTGTGGGGGACACAGACCCTGGCTGCCAACATGGGTGTTACTGTCCCCAGCTCCAGGGAGAGGCACGTGGATCCTCCAGCCACTCAGTCTGTCCCAGTTTTGGCTCAGCCATTCTGCTGTGTGGCTTCTGCCACTGAGGAAGGCCCAGGTTCCACTTCATTCATTCCCTACCCTGCTACCATCCTGGTTGCAGGTTGGAGGAAAGTGAGGGGCAACAATGGGCCTGCTACACTTGTCATCTCATCAGGAAGCCTTCCCGGCCCTGCCTGGGTCCTGGCCACTCCCAGCAGTGAGCACCCATGCACCCACCCCCAAATCCAAGAGGGATGAAGGAAGGTGTATAGACAGAGACTGCTTGTTTGTTTCCCGGCTGCCCAGACCCGAGTAATCACACAGAAACTATATTAATCACAACACTGTTTGGCCAGTAGCTTAGGCATATACCTAGCTAGCTCTTACATCTTAAATTAACTCATTTCTATTAATTTGTGTATCACCACAAAGTTGTGGTGTCTGTCTCCTCTGGCAGCTACATGGCATTTCTTTGACTCCGCCTACACTCTCTCTGTATCTTTTCCAGCCTATCTATATTCTGCCCTGCCATAGGCCAAAGCACCTTCTTTATTGACCAATGGTAATAAACATATTCATAACACATAGAGGGGAATCCCATATCAAAGGTGTGCTGGTGAGCCTGTGCTTGCCACACAGGTGCAGGGCTAGAACTCCTGGAAGAGCAGCTCAATGTAGGCCTTGTAGCCTACACCACTCTCCCTCATGGGTTTCCATCCTGACCCTTGTCTGTCCTTTCCTTGAACAAGGAGCCAATGTCTTTCAAACACAACTTCGAGGTGCATTTCTGAGCTGGACCATCACAGTCAGGCCACGCTGTGTGACAGAGCTCCATTTACCCAACTCCCCCGTGTCCTTGCCACTAGCCTATGTCCATCTTCCCATGTGTGTCTGTCATCTCTGGCTGTAGGATGTGGCCTTAATAAGCCCCCTGAGCCCTCGGCTCTCCTGAAGATGAAGTTAGCCTCAGATTGGCAGCCAGCACAGGTCTGAGGGGCTTGGTCCCTCTATCCACTGTCCAGTCTGAGGCCAGTAGCTGGCAGGATATAGTGGGCCTCTCATTCTTCTCCTGGGACTTGTGGTCATGGGCACATCTGTCTGTGGTGGGCAGGAGAAGGAGAGATGGAGCATGGCATTGCACTGACTCTAGGTCAAGAGCAAGCTGATTGGCTGAGTGACACTGTCCCCTTCTTCAAGGGAGGGGCCTTAGAGCCTGGATGCATATCTGCTGTCCCTGCCATGGCATCTCCTGTACCTGGCTCCTCTCTGCACACACTGGGATCCCTGGAGTCATGCCCCTCACTAATCTTTCTTACCCTAGTCTTTGGTTTCAGACTAACTTAGCCAATACCCAGTATTTAACTGTCACTTAGGCTTGTTAGTACTCAGACCTGCATGCCCCGCCCTGCCTGCTCTGCTGAGATCAGTGGCCTATCAGATATACCTGAGGTCCATCTGGAACCCCAAATCTTTCTCCTACTCTGACCCCCAAGGCCTCAACCTCAGTCCTCCTCTTGTGTTCCCAATGAGGAACATATTCATCTAAGGGGTTGCCTGGTCTAGACACCAGATGCCACCAAGTGCCCTGGTCTTTACAGTCCCCTCATGCTCCTGCAGTCATTAGTAATGACCTTGGCTAAGCACTACCCACGAGCCAAACCCAGGGCCCAAGGACTGCATATCCATTTCCAGAGTCACCCTCAGGGGACACTGCATCAAGACTGCGTATCCCGCCCACAGTGTGTGGGGTCTCTCAGAAGCTACAGTGACTGTCACTAAGCTGGTTGATGCTCTGAGTCCCCAGTCTGAGATACTTCACAATTCTCATTGTCCCAAGCCTGGTGATGAACACTGAGCAGACCCCCCTCATGGAGCCTCTATCCATCACCACATAGAAAGACTTGACGATGTTCCACCGTGTGCCAGGCAGCACCTGGGTACAGAGAAACCTGAGTCCCTGGGAATTGGGCTCAAAGACAATAAGCAAATATTGAAAGTGTGGTGGGAGAAGAGCTTCAGAGAAACAAAGCAGGGTGAGCCAGTGGCCTCTAGCACAGTGCCACTGTGTTGTTTGAAAATCAGAGCTGGTCCCTGCTTAGAAGGTCTTATGGGATGGGGAGACAACGTAGAGGGAGAAGCGTTTACTGAGCAAGCCTGAGGATCCCAATTTGAATCCCAAGAACCAATACAGAGCCAGGCACAGTGGTGCACCCCTGTAATCCCAACACTCCTCCAGAAAGATGGGAGACAGAGACAGGAGAACCTCCCCCAGAAACTCTCAGGCCTGTTAGCCTACAGAACAACAAAAGACCACGTCTCAAATGAGGTGGAAGGTGAGAATGGACACCGAGGCTCTCCCCTGATCACACACATACATGCATATCCACACCAACACACACGTGAACATGCTCACCCTATGAACACACACACACAAACACACACACAGAGTAGAAGGAGGAAGAATAATTGCAATGGTGTAGGATGGGAGAAAGTGCAAAGGCCCTGAGGCAGGAAGAGCTTGGAAAAGACTTGTGCAGGATAGAGGAGGGCATGCTGGGGGTGTGGCTTTGAGCTGGAGGGACACCGAGTCCTGACAGGTTCCCACAGAATCCCTCTGGCTGCCGTGGCGATGTGATGGATAGGCCAGAATCAGGAAGTAGGATTTGCTTGCCTCTTGACACTCCCATCACTGAGAGGTCTCAAGCTTGACTGGCAGCCTCAAAAAGCTCAGGAAAACTAAACAAGATTTTCAGGTTAAGCAGAGGCAGAAGGTGCCAGGCCCTTCCCTGGTTCCTGGTTCCTGGCTGCCGCCTCCCACAGCATCATGGGTGCTGACAGGGTGCTGATGGGGCTTATGGCTGCCCCACCCTGTGCCCGATGCCTGCTGTCTGGAGATGTGCTCTGTGGTGTGTGTGCCCCAGCCAGAGTGACTGAGGGTGAGGACACTGACAACTGTGGACCAGGGAAAGACTCTGACCCTTTCACCTCTGCAGAACTAAGCGGCTCCATGCATGCCTGTTTCCTGCTGTGACCCCTGCCTAGGGTCACTTATCTCATCCTCCAAAGAACAGCTTATTTATGTCTGTGGTCTGAGTCTCTAAACCTGTGACATCAGATAAGGATTGTGTTCACACACATACCAAACACCACCGCAGAGAAGGGAAACTGAGGTAGATAAGCCCCAGACTGACTTGCAAAGAAGCCCTTCTCAAGGTCTTCCAGCCCTCTTTCCCCACCCTCACTTGAGACAGGGCACTATATAGCCCAGGGTGGCCTTCAATTGGCTTTGTAGCAAAGGATAACCCCTGACCCCTCCGCCTGTGTTTACAGGTATGAGTCACCGGGCTGGTTTATGCAGTACTGGGGATGGAACCCAGGGCTTCTCAGATGCTAGGCAAAGTGCCCTACGAACTGAGCCGCATGCCAAGCCCCTCCAGTCCCCATCCCTCGCCTGCCTTCTCCTTGTTACACTGATGTCATCTGAACGAACCTTGTCAAATTCCCTTCTGGACTTGTCATTTGTGGTTCCCCTTGAGCTTGAGATCATGGGGAATGGGAACCCAGCTCCTCAGGTTGGCTCCAGCAGGCCTTGGTGGATGGTCCTTTACCAAACAACTATCAGCTTCTTTGTGAAGTTGCTTCGCTTGTTAGCTGGCAACCGCTTGGGGTCTCTGGAATGGCTGAGCACCAAGAGCTGGTCAGGGTCTCTGCAGGAAGGCCAGCCTGGCTTTATCTGGCCTGGTGTACAGGAAGTGGGTATCCTGCTCCCCACAGCGCGGTCAAGCCCGGAACCCTCTAGGTTCTCAGCCTGGCCTGCCCTGTGGCTTCTGACTGCCAAGACTTCCCTGCCTGGGACAGGTTATCTTTGAATGACAGACTCCTACATGGGAGAGGGACTCTGACCACAGGGAGCCCCAAGGAGCCTCTGGACAAACAAGGCCCACTGTAGATGGGATGGTATCCGTCCCCCCTCATCCAACAACTTAGAGTTGTAAGTCATTTTAAAAAGCTAGAGCCAGCTGTGGTGCTGCACACCTTTAATCCCAGAACTTGGCAGGTAGAACTGTGAGGAGGCAGAGGAGGTGGATCTCTGTGAGTTCGAGGCTAGCCTGATCTATAGAGTGAGTTACAGGTCTGCCAGAGCTATATAGAGAGACTATATTTAAAAAAAACAAGTTAGGAGGTGGTGGCACATGACTTTAATCCCGGCACTTGGCAGGCAGAACTCTGTGAGTTCGAAGCCAGCATGGTCTACGAAGTAAGTTTCAGGATAGCCAGGGCTACACAGAAAAACCTTGTCTTGAAAAACCAAAAGAAAGAAAGAAAGAAAAGGGTCCATCCTCTGCATATACTATAAACAAAATCCCAGTTGGCGTGTGTGTGGGAGGAGATGCAGCAGGAAAAAGATACAGGAAGATGAAAAGTTCACAGTTCAAAGTCATCTTTGGCTGTATATCAAGTCGGAGACCAGCCTGGGCTACTTAAGACCCCGTCTCAGTAAACAAAAGAAAACCCGCTGAGATTTAATATAAAATATTTACCACTCTGAATTGATGCCCAAATCCTGGCCATAAGAGTGCCCAAATCCTTAGCTTGAAGGTGACAGTGACTGAGGTTGGGTCTTTTAAGGGTTATATAGTCTGTCTGTTTCCAACACTTTCTGCCACCTGAGGACCAATCAGTGTAGCTCCCTTACCTGGTTCCAACCCATTGAGGAGCTATATAATGTCTAGAAACTAGGGACTCTGGACTTGGGGGAGGGCTTGCGCTGCCAGCCTCCTCTCTAGAGGGCAGCCCCCCCCCCCATGGCTCTGATGAGCTTCTTAGTGGGCAAAAGAAGGAGAACAGAGAGGAGGGGTGTGAGCAGGTGGTTACTTAACCTTTGATCTGCTTTGGCCGGAGGAGGGAGAAAGGGCACCCGCGGGCCTCTTCTGACTACACCTCCAGCCTGCAGGGCCTGGGGGCTCTGACAAGAGCCAGTTAAATCCGCCCTCCAGCCCAGTTTCATACCGATCAGAATCTGGGAATCCTAAACTGGGTCTTTGATTTCCTTTTTGCTTTTTGTTTTTTTTTTTCCTATCAGCAAAGACCCAAGGCAGGAGAAGAAGGGGAAAATGTTCTCCACAGGAAGTCCACCCAAAGAGGCCACACAGGACTTGCAAAGGCACCCATGAGCACCCATTCCCACAGGAATCCCTGGTATGGGGCTTCTGGAGTGAGGAGTAAGTCTGAAACTCACCCGGTAAGAGGTTCCAGTGGGAGCCATTTCTGAACCCCGAATCACTGTGGCCCTGTTGGCGCCAGCCCTACCTGCTCTATCCTGTGACTTCTGACCATCCTCACTCTCCTCAACTGTCCTAGTGTCTCTGCACAGGGCTGTAAGGGGTAAACAGATTTGCTAACCAGGTCTGGTGCACAGTAGGCCTGTGCTTCCTTGAAGGTATGGGGAGCCCCGAGGCAGTTTCAGGAGGGTAGTCAGACATGCCTGGGCCTGGAAGATGCTGGTGCTGAGGGCGCCCAAGGCCCTGCAGTACGTGAAGTCAGGAAGCCTCCTGGTTCAAGCCAGAGGGTGGTAAATTCAGGGCAGAGTTCAGTGGGAGCAGAAGGCACATTCTTCGTGTACCTGCTGGGGTAAGAGTCGTGGGACCTGGCTGAGTGCTCTGGCCCCTGGGGCTATTGACATGTACAGCCGTGGGCAGGGGCTTAGCGGGGAGTCTCTGAGGGTGTGTGAAGGGTGTGGGGGACTCTCCCAGCTCTGTCTTTTCTGAACTATGTACACTGTGAATCTCAGCCTCAGTTTCCCCACCTATGTATCAATCAGGGCCATAATAAGACCAGCTTGGGCTGGAAGAATGTCTGTAGCACAATTAATAAAAATCCAGAGACAGAGCCTGGGGTTCAACCTGAAGGTCAGAAAAGCAAAAACAGCCAGCCACTGGGTCTTATCTCTGCCTCAGTCCGAAATGGCGATCCTGCCTCAGTCCGAAATGGCGATCCTGCCTCTAGGAATCTCAGAATGAGACTGACTGAGAACTGTCTCCTCTGTCTTCTATTCCTCTCTAGGGTTGGGATTAAAGGCGTGCACCACTATCACCGGGTTTCTATGGCAAATTATTGTGGCTACTGGGATTAAAGGTGTGTGTCACCACTGCCTGGTCTGTAAGGCTGATGGGGCGGCTGCTTGACGCTCTGAACTTCAGGCGAGCTTTATTTATTAAAATACAACTGGAGTACCACTCCACGGCTCCTTTGGTGACTGCTTTCCTGGCGAAACTGATGCCCTGGGTTCCATCCCGAGTGCCGTATCCCTGGGGCACAGTGACATGCTGGGAGGCAGACACAGGGAGATCAGAAGGTTGTCTCGGGTTACATTGTGACTTCCAGGTTGGACTAGCAAGCTGGTGCTCAGTGGATGGAAGCCCCCAGCCGCAGAAGGCTGAAGAAGGCATAGGATGGGCCATGTGTAGCCATTTCCAGCCCTCGTGAAGCTAGCCTGACTGCAGGCCCAGCCTTGTCCACTGAAGAGAGAGACTAGCTTTGGCTCACATACCCCAAGTCTCCAAGAACGTCCCCCCCTCAGGGCTCAGTGGTTAAGAGCACTAAGGACTGGCAGCTCTTCCAGAGGACCTAGGTTCAATTCCGGGCACACACAAGGTGGCTCACAATCTTCTGTAACTCGAGTTCCATGGAATCCAGCACCCTCTCTGGCCTTCAGAGGCAAGCACATGGTGCACAAGCAGACAAAACACCCATCCTGGTAACGATAACTGTAAAAATGGCATTAAAAAAAATGACAAAGAGCAGCTCCCTCTGTTGTCCCCAAAAGCATAGTGACAGAAGAGGATGCAGACTGGCACAGTCAGCAAGGGGCACTATAAGATGATGGGGGCCAGGGGAGAGGCAGGGAGGCCGCCTAAGGAGGGACCATCTAAGCAGAGGCCGAGGAAGGATTGGCTATAAGGAAAGGTTGGGCAAGGTGGACAGCCTGGGACAACGGATGTGCACATGTGACCCAGGCTGAGAAGAGGAGAGAAGAGTCTGGGCAGCCCAGACTCTGCCACTCAACTGTGTGGCCCCAGGAGTGTGACCCAGGCTACCCCCACAAACCCTCTGGGCCTCCGTGCCCACAGGATTTCCCCATGCATGCTGTCATGTTCCTGGGCTGCAGATAGGATTTCCCCATGCATACTATCATGTTCCCGGGCTGCAGACAGGATTTCCCCATGCATGCTGTCATGTTCCTGGGCTGCAGATAGGACTTCCCCATGCATGTTGTCATGTTC
>JAQHUG010000040.1:3739407-3777553 GCA_028555095.1 Dicrostonyx torquatus
ATGCTGTCATGCTCCTGGGCTGAAGATAAGATTTCCCCATGCATGCTGTCATGTTCTTGGGCTGCAGATAGGATTTCCCCATGCATGCTGTCATGTTCCTGGGCTGCAGACTGTGCCTGCCATGCTCAGAGTGGGCTCTCAGGACCCTCTGTCCTTCACTATCTGACCCTTGCCCCTTACCCTCTCCTGCTTGAGTTTCTGGAATTTCTCTTTTCAAATGCACAGTGGAATTCATGCTTTTCTTCATTGTACACATCCCAAGAACACCTCTCATGTCCCCTGGAATCCACCTGCGCACAGCAGGCTAGAGTCCCTGGCTTCTCCGACAGACTCGCCTTTTCAGGGTGGACAGAGAAGAGCAAAAGCCCACAAAATCTCCAGCTATCTCTTGAACATGTAGGCACCCACTCCCAGCCACCAACTTAGGCTATCCACTTTCCTGGGAGGTGAGAAAAACAAGGCTCAGAGACAGGAAGCAACCTTCTGAAAGTCACACAGCTAGAGAATGTCCAAGCTAGGCTTTGTTTTCCTTCATTTATTTGGAGTGTGTGCGTGTGTGATTTGGGCTTTTTGTTAGTTTTGTTTTGGTTTGTTATTTTGAGACAGAATCTCATTATGTATCCTTGTTTGATCTGGAATTTGCTATGTAGCCCAGGCTGGCCTCAAACTCACAGAGATCTGCCTGCCTCTGTCTCCCAGCTGCTGGGATTAAAGGCAAGGGCCACCATGTCAGCCTAAACAGATTTGAACTCATACCTGCCTGACTCCAGAGCCTTGCTTTCTACTTCCCTGGAGACTTCTGGACTCAGTCACAGTCATGTGCCCAGGGAGCAGAAAGCTCAGAGGTCCAGTTGCTGGTGCCTAGGAGCCCGGTTCCTTCCCGCCAGACTTGGGGCAGTGTGAGCTCTGCCCTCCCTTCCAGCAGCCTAGACTGGGAATGCCAAGTACATGGTCACTCTGGCCAGAGCTGATGGGAACAGGACGTCCTGGTCCTCCTGCCTGGCAGGGCCCAGTGAGCTATTTTGGGCACGTTTATGGATGGGACATAGTGCCCAGCTGGACTCTCAAATCAAGAGGAGGGCCCAAAACTGGCCCAGGCTGGCTATGTCTCTGTGCCCTTCCCTCCCAATGAACAGCCACTGTGAATACTGTCTACAGCCCATGTGGAGGGTGATGGCCAAACTGGATGATCCAGGATAGTTGGGGGTTCCCCCAGGACATACAGATAGACACTGGGGTTCACATAGACAGCTGCATCCAAAATTCTGAAGTTTGACTCACCAACTAGCCAGCAGTGTGTAAGATAAAATAAGAATAGCTTTCAAACTTGGCAACTATGCCTCCTCTTAGTAATTCACCACGGCACGTTAGATCCCAGAGACTCACTCAGTTTTCCTGTCTGTCAATGGGACTGACAATAACCTTCACTCGTAAAGAGGCAATGAGGCTTGGACTAGCACGCAGAGCTCAGCCTGGTACACAGAAAATGTTTAAATATTAAGACTCGCTCTGTAAGCCCTGGTTGACAGCAACTTTTGAAAGCATAGCATGGCCAACTCTGACCAGCACTGACGGGTTTTCATATCTCTTCACCCCTAGCCATCCAAGGGGTAGGGGACACACACACGGGTATCATTACTCTCCTTTTTGCACAGTGAGAAAGTTGAGCCTCAGGTTGGGGCTCAACTGGTGCTTATGTAGCATGCAGAAGTCCTGGTTTCTATTCCCAGCACCATGTAAACCACAGGGGGTGGCATATGTCGCTAATCCTGGCACTTGGGAGGTTGGGTCGACAGGATCAAAGTCATGCTTGGGTATGTGATGGCTTCAAGGCCAGCCTGGGCTATATGAGGCTGTCTCAAAACAAAACAAAACAAAACAAAAAAACAAAGAAAGAAAAGGGTCAGGCTTGGAGGGGCCGGCAAGATGACTTGTTGAAAGAGGGAGCTTTTCTACTGTACTTGATGGCCGGAATTCCACCTCGGAACCTGTGCTGTGGAAGGAGAGGACCGACTCCCACAGTTCCTCTGACCTTTATACACTTGCTACAGTGCTCGAACGAGCACATACATGAATTTTTAAAATGAAAGCTCGAGGAGGAAAAGACTTGCCCTCAGTCAGTCTCCTGGCAGGCATGGAGCGTGGAAGCCTCTTTTGAGGTCAGACTCACAGTGGGGAACTGGGCAAACACTCATTCCAGGGCCAGGGCCTGAGCTTTGAACCCATGAGACCTGGCCACTGCGGGGACTGAGCAAACACTCATTCCAGGGCCAGGGCCAGAGCTTTGAACCCGTGAGACCTGGCCACTGGCTCTGTGAGCACCAGCATTCCTGCCATGTTTTTCAGCTCTGTCACCCCTGGGTCCCAGATGAGACTCTTGGACCTTGCGGTTCCAAGGACAAACAAAGTGTTTCAGGGCTCCCAGCCCCCCCACCCCACACCTTTGTCTCCCTGTCATCAACAGAAAGTCTCTAAAACACTGTCAGGAATTGTGGGACCATGACTGGATGAACGAGGTGCTGGGGCTCATCTTATGGCCTCCGCAGCTGAGGGAAGTAATCTTTTGTGATCTGCCCTGAAATTTTTCTGACCTTCAATTTTTTTTTAAACCAAGGGATCTTCTCCAAATAGCCCATCCCCTTGGGTTGCTCAGGGCAGAAATCAGTAGAAGAGCCTGTGCCTAGTGTGCTGGGGTTCCATCCCTAGCATGCACACCCCAAAAACATCCTCCGAAAAGATTGTGTTTCCCCTGTTTCCTGGGCCTTTGCCCTCCCAGCATCCTCTGCTGATGCCTCTCTCTACACTCCCAGATCCCTTCCCACAGCAGCCCCTTCCAACAGGACTGCCCCCCAGCTGCCATGGCAACAGAGAGTCACCGTTTTCTACACTACCTAGTGCCCTCCACCCACAGTGCACACCTGGCAAGCTGACCCAGACTCCGCCTGTGTCTCCAGACCCTCCTGAATCCCAAGGTCCTGCCCTGCCCTTACTGTCCAAGGTGCCCAGGCCACAGTGGATGAGATAATCAACCAGCTACACACACACACACACACACACACACACACACACACACACGCACACATGCACGCCTGTACACCACCAGCCTCAAGTTCCGTATCTATGGATTCAACCAACCTAGGATGGAAATATTCAGAAAAAGGGTGTCTTGTGCAAGAAACTCCAGCAACTTTGCTCCTTTGTAACTGAGGAAGCCACACAATGTAGCATCATCTACATTGTAGCGGGAGTGGAATCCACCTGCGCACAGCAGGCTAGAGTCCCTGGCTTCTCTATAGAGTGCTCAAAGGAAGAGAAGGGCTCCCATAAGGACTTGGGCATCTGAGGACTTTGATCTCCACAGAGGCTCTGGAACCAACCTGAAGACTGAGGAGTACATCCTGAGCCTACATCTCATCGCCACCTTCAGAGCCACCACAACCCCAATGCCAGCTTCCTTATCTGCTTAGGCTGTAGCAGTTGGCTTCACGCCTGGCATTCTGACTGCTAGCTCTGCTCTACTGCACCTACGGTGGGGACACATGCTTGAAAAGACAAATCAAGACAACTCACCGCTGGCTCCAAACCCTGCACGAGTCCCCACCCTCTTCAGATAAAAATCCTGCTCCTCTCAGTGGCCTGTAAGATGCTGCATGAGCCGACCCTTGCCCACCTCCTCAACCTCATTGCTACCCATCTATCACTGGCTCTGCCCCTGCTACCCAAATCCAGGTCTGGAATCATCAGACTAGCTTCTCGCTATCTTTTGTCCTGAGTGGCTTCTTCTGCCCCTGTCTGCCCAGTTCCCTTTCTCCCTTGCTGGAGTCTCTGGTCACCTCCATGGAGATGCCTTCTAGGACCTCCCCACCTCCAGTGCTGCCCGAAGGCCCTACCTCCCTCCCCTGGCTTTGCTCTCTATTGTACTCAGTTTCTACTGGAGGCACATGGCTTGTTTCTCTGCATACTGTTTTTGTCTGGTTTGCGGCTAAACATTTAACAACTGGTCTTGGCAAAGGGTGCCCTGGGTTTTACATTGACTGATTTCTGTGATGAAAATAATCTGTTGTTTCCATTTGACAGAACCAAACAGGAAATGTGGATTACTCAAGGGTGTGGGAAGGGTGGGTGAGAGTGACAGCAGGGTGATCAACAAACAAAGGAGAGAAAGATCGATTAGAAGGAAGGGGAAAGGAGGGGAGAGGAGGTACTCAGGGGGCTGAAGCAGAAGGACTGTGCATTCAAGACCAGCCTGAGCTAAGCAGCAAAATCATGACTTAAAGGAGTTGAAGGAGCCAGGCAGTGTGGCACACGCAGTTAGTCCCTGCCCTCGGGAGGCAGAGGCAGGCAAATCTCTGAGTCCGAGGCCAGACTGGTCTACAGAGCTAGTTCCAGAACAACCAGGGCTACATAGAGAAACGCTGTCTCAAGAAACAAAGCAAAAAACAAAAGCTCTAAAGGAAAAGAATGTGATAGGTTTGTGGAGTAGTAACCATGTTTTTAATTGTGGTTTAATTGATGTTAAGGGCAGATACCAGTGTTTGCTGAGCGTTGTGTGTGACAACCTGCTTGCAGACCCCACAGGTTAGAAGCAGAGACCCAGGAGGTCCCTAGACCTGAGGAATGGGATAGGCTCTCTATCTAGTTTTTTTCTTTCACTCTGTTTCCCAAGTTCCAGAACTGTGAAAGGAGTGCCCAGAATCTGGGGTGTAGGACAAGAGTCTGGGTTGAGCCTGCTCCACACATGAGCCTGGCTTGGCTCTCAGATCATCCTAGTCATTAAGGCTATGACTGTAGCTCCGTTGGTAGAGTGTTGCCTTGATCCTCAGCACCAGCTCGACTGGGTGTACTGGTGTAGGCTGAAGGATCAGAGATCAAGAATTCCAGGCCATCCTTAGTTACGTGTAGGGAGTCTGAAGCAGGCCTGGTCCATATGAGACTAGAGAGAGAGAGAGAGAGAGAAAATTAGCTGTGTGACTCAGCAGATAAAGGCTCTTGCTCACAAATCAAAGACCTGGGCTACATCACCAGTGAAAGGAAAGAACTGACTCCACAAAGTTTCCCTCTGCCCTACATGTGCAAATGTGTGTGCACACATGTACATATACACATGAACACACATGCATACACACATACACTGTGACACATCCTCTCAACCACATTACACATGCGCGCACACGCGCACGCACACACACACACACACACACACACACTTCTTAGTTTAAGTAATATTTTTAAAACATTTTATTTTCTTCATTTTACAAACAGGAGGTGCCTTGGGGGTTTGGGATTTGCAACCTTTAGAGAGGTGGCAAGGTAAAAATGGCTGGCCAGGCAGATTACAGATGAAAGACGCTTGAAGTCCCAGAAGCAGCAGGACAACCAAGTGTCACAACTCAAAGCTCCCCAGGTTCTGGGAGTGCCAGCATAGAGCAGTTCCCTGTAGAGTGGGTGACTCTGTGTGTCAGCAACAGGAGCAGGGCTGGAAGACTGGAGTCACAGGTCTCTGGTGACCAAGGCAAGAATGAGTCCCTCTGTCTGCAGCTACTGGTCCTGGGGCTGGCTGGAGTGAGCTCCTGCCTGGGCAGAAACCTTGGTCTTGGAGAGCTGAGTGTCCGTGAGCCCAGCAGCAGCTGGAGCTTTAGGGGGGACAGTCCCCAGTGGGAGCTGGAGCTATACTCTGAGGTCCTTCTGTTTTCTTCCTCTGTTGCATTCCCAAGCAATAACGTCCTTTTTTTGTTTGTTTGTTTTGTTTTTGATGGCAGAGAGATGGCTCAGCAGTTAAGAACACTGGCTGCTCTTCTGGAGGACGGGTTCCATTCCCAACACTGACATGGTGGCTCACAGCTGTCTCTGACTCCAGTTCCAGGGGATCTAACACCCTCTTCTGACTTCCTTGGGTACCAGACATGCATGTGGTACCCAGACATATACATGCAGGCAGAAGTGCTCATATGTATAGACTTTAAGTAAGTTCCCAGCATTTGAAAGTCAAGAGGGCCGGGCGGTGGTGGTGCACGCCTTTAATCCCAGCACTCGGGAGGCAGAGGCAGGTGGATCTTTGTGAGTTTGAGACCAGCCTGGTCTACAAGAGCTAGTTCCAGGACAGGCTCCAAAGCCACAGAGAAACCCTGTCTCAAAAAACCAAAAAGAAAAAAAAAAAAAAGAAAGTCAAGAGGATCATTTGGCACAAACTCTCCTAAACTAGGCAAGGTGGCGAGTGAGTGAGTGTGTGTGTGTGTGTGTGTGTGTGTGTGTGTGTGTGTGTGTGTGTGTGTGTGTGTGTGTGTGTGTGTGTGTGTGTGTGTGTGTGTGTGTGTATGTGTGTGTGTGTGAGCAGAGCTCTAGGGAGACTGATACAGGAAGATCGTGAGTTTCAGAATAGCCTAGCAACCTAGAAAGATACTGTCTCAGAATAAAAACAATAACAATAAGCCCCCCCCCATCTGGGCTTGCAGATTCTCTGGGCTGTGGGCCACAAGGCTGCTGCTGCCTGTCAGTCAGGGCAGAAGCTGGTAGTTGCGACAGTCCTCACCTCCCTGGAGTCTCATGATGGCCTCTTCAATCACAGACGTCAAGAGGTCATGTGGACAGCTGATGTCATCTCACCTCCCTATCTCCAGACTGGACACTGTCCCTGTCAGACAGCGAGTGCCTTGGGGCAGACTCTGGGGACCTTTCTCCCGCGTAAGGCCAGCACACAGTAGGCCTGCAGGCCCTGGAATTCCCTAGATGCCTGCTGCTCACCAGGCTGAGCTCCCGTGGCTGCAGTAACTGGTGCAGCCCAACCCAGTCCCAACTGGAATGTGGCAAGGTTGGCCAAGGGCAGCGTTTAAAAATACTGTGGAGCCTGGGAGGTGGACACTCAGGGCCCCGGCTGGCATGGCCAGTACCCAGCTCAGTTCCGTAGCCACCAGTTGGGATTGGGGAGCATCCTGACTGGGCTAGGCCAGTCCAAGCGCAGAAACAGCAGCGATTGACAGGGCCTAAATGGCAAAAAGCAGCCGTCAGGCCTGGTGCTGGACCTGACGGCTGTGCCCACACCAAAGACCCTTAGCCCAGGGAGCCTGGGCTGAGAGGCCTCCCTGTATTGTATCCTTAGGAGCCAGAGTGTGCCCCAGCACACCAGAGCCATGGTTAAAAATAACTATGGGGGACAGCAAGCCTGCAGCTGGGCTTGGAAAGAGCCAGAGCTGACCCAGCTCCCATGGGGTGCCTTGCACTTCAGAGGCGTGAGCTCATGGGACTGTAATGGACTTGGAGGGGAGGAGAACTGTCCCAAATGGGGAAACTGAGGTTCAGAAGCAGTGTTGCCTCTGCTCCTGGCCTCCAGAGCTCATATGTGCCTGTAGGTACATGAGCACCTAAGGCAATACATGAATGAGTAGGTGAACTAGGTCCCTCCTGTTTGAGACGGCAATGCCTGCTGGGGGAAGGTAATCCAAGGGAGGGCTGGAGTAAAAGAGGCTCATCTCTGAGCCAGGGTGATGGGTGCAGAGCAGAAAGAGCCTCACTGAGCAGCATTTGAGAGATGGGGAGGATGAACCAGCAAGTGCAAAGGCCCTGGGGCTAGCTAGATCCTACGCAGAATTTGTGAAGAGGACAGAGGAGAGGTGGTATGGCTGGGGCATAGGAAGGGCGTGAGGCAGGAGTGTCAGCCTTTGCATAGGCGGACCGGTTGGGCACTGTCTCTGCAGAAGTTGGGGGCCATGGAGAGCTCAGAGCAAAGTGAGGTAGGGCTTGACCTGGGTTCTGAAGGAAGCCCTCTGGTGCATATAAAGAAGGCAACCTTAGGGCTGGAATCAGACACGGAGGGCACCTGTCACCTGCAGCTGAGTAAAAAAAAAAAGTGACAGAAACAAAGAAATCCAGGTGACTCCACAGTCCTGAGGAGTACCGAGGCAGTTTCCATCTTGAAAAGGCATTTAAGAGCACCTTATCATTAGTGTGGGAAAGGGTGTGTGTGGGAAAGAGAGAGAGAGAGAGCACACTCATGATATATGTGTGAATGATGTATATGTGCAGATGTGTGTGCGCAGATGTGTGTGCGCAGATGTGTGTGTGCAGATGTGTGTGCGCAGATGTGTGTGTGCGCAGATGTGTGTGCGCAGATGTGTGTGTGCAGATGTGTGTGTGCAGATGTGTGTGTGCAGATGTGTGTGTGAAGATGTGTGTGCTCGACGCCTGTGTGCATCTGATATTTCTGCACATGCTCCACAGCTCTCCGTGGAGCATCAGGACAACTCTGAGGAATCCTTCCACCGTGTACCTTCCTGGGACTGAACTCAGTCTGTCAGGCTCATGTTGCAAGCACAGTAACTCACTGAGTTATCTTGCCAGCCTAGGAGCCTTCATCTTGCCAAACTACCTGAGTAGAGGGGGTACCCAGCAGTCTTTGCCCGCCTCCCAGGACCTGAACACCCATGGTGACCCTGTGGGCCTCACTTCCTGACACTCCCTCCAGGTTTAGATCCAGAACTCCCCAACCCCCATCCCATCCCTGGCCTCATAAATGTCCCTTGTAAATGTGTCATTCTGTGACAGAGCCAGAAATCCCTTCTTAGTTCCTGGATAGCAGCGCGCTTGTCCATAGCCCTTGCTGCAACAACTGGGGGGACCCTGGTCCTTGATACTCATGGAGTCATAATTGCTGTAATTTAAAAAAAAGCGGCACTCGCCGGGCGGTGGTGGCACTCGCCGGGCGGTGGTGGCGCACGCCTTTAATCCCAGCACTCGGGAGGCAGAGGCAGGCGGGTCTTTGTGAGTTTAAGACCAGCCTGGTCTACAAGAGCTAGTTCCAATGCAGGCTCCAAAGCCACAGAGAAACCCTGTCTTGAAAAACCAAAAAAAAAGGGGGGGCACTTGAGAGAAAGACGCCATGCGACAGAGCTCAGGAGGGGGGGGAGGGGGATTATTGGGCAAAAGTGAATGGGAAAAGGGGAAAAGGAAGAGGGAAGACTGGCCTCTGAGGACAGGAGTGGCAGAAGAGAAGAGAGAGAGACAGAGAGAAGGGAAGAGATGGGAGGTGGGTAGAAAGGGAACACAGTGAATGTGCACCGGAGGTGCTCTTAGTGGCCACAGCTGAGGACACAGACCCCAAGGTCGGGCCAGGACAGATGCCTGAATACTAACAATGATCACACCGGCAAGTGGTGATTGTGTGTGTAACCCACCGAGGAGCAAAGGGACAATGGCATGGTGACCTGTCTAGGACTGCGTAATATGAAGGTGACCTAGATTTGTCCTTCAAGCTCCTAACCCTACACTGACTGAGAGGAGCCCCTACTGGCCTTGCAGAGCCTGGATGGGCTTGGGGATCTTGGGTGGGAGGGGGCTTCCACAGTCCTTTCCCCAGTCACTCTGAACTCTGAGCTTCCTCCCAGACCTGGCGCTAGCACAGGTCTGTGCAGCACCTAGGGTGGACACTGATTCTGCAGGTGGGAATCAAAACTCAGGGTGGGAGAGAAGATTGCATGCTTATTGTCACTTAGCATGTGGGTTCGGTGTCCCAGAACCCTTCTGCAGGTCCTCTCCTTACTTCCTGAGTTGTCTGTGTCCTACTCTTCCACAAATGAATAGATGAATAGACCATTAAAGAGATCATTGGCCATGCTGGGGGCCCTCAAGGCAAGAGCCATGTGGCCTTTTCTTCCAGCTGCCTGGCCCTGAGGACAGAAAGACCAGGGAGAGGCAGGGACCATGATCAAACGTTTATAAAGGCGGGACTGATTCTTCTGCCTTAGGGGGATGCTGGAAGATAAGGCCAGCTCTAAGGAGAAAATGTGGGCGGTCCCCTTCTCTCCCTGGGCCACAGTTATCCCTCCAAGAAAGCTGTCGTTAGATGGAGGACTCAGTATCTCTGCCCAGTTCACTTCTAGGCCACAGTCACCTTCAAGCATCGAAAAAGAGTGACACTCAGTAAGGGGACCAGTCCTAACCAAGGTCATAGCCAGGAGGAACGGAGTGGTGGGTGGCCCCGAGTTCTCCCACCCCCTGGGCTGGTCCATCTCAGCTACTAATAGCCCAGGCTTGGGTTTCATTGGTCACTTCCTGTGTGCTGCAATGATTCAAGCAAATGCAAGCGTTAGACATCATTAATCTTTACCCAAGTTTGGGCGGCGGTGGCGGGGGTGGGGTGGGGGTGGCACACGTCCCTCCCTCTCAGACCAAGAGGCAGAGATCATGAACAAGGCCATGGAGCCAGAGGTCTGCAAAGCCGACCCCACCTCTGGTAGAGCGGCTGAATCTCTGGTTTTAAATCACAATACACACAGTCAGGCATCCAGTAAGCGCTTGCTGGTTGGTGAGAGCGTGGAGAAACCTCTGGAGATAGGCAGGGTTTTCCTGTTCTGGCCACAGTCCGTCCCATGGGCTTTCTTCCATTCCTTCCCTCTGTCGCCCCCTCGCCTCTCCTGGGAAGATTTAACGGAGCAGAGGGCGGAGGGCCAGAGCAGTGGCCAGGGTGTCAGGTTTCCTGGTCAGCCACCTTCGCCCCTGACCAGTCCTGTCTTTCCAAAACAGAACATTCAGTTACTGCCTGTCCCTGGGCTCTGCTGCCCTTGTGCCCTGACCTCGCTTCCTGCCTGCTGCCCTGGGTTTTCCCAGTACCTTGTCACTTGCTGCCATCTCACAGGAGAATGGAGTAGAAAACAAGGGAAAGGAACAAGAGGCTCCACAGAGAGATGGGAGCCGCTGACAGAGAAAGACAGAGGCCAGGAGACAGAAGGAGAGGGATGGAAGATGATAGAGCAGCCCGTCATACCCCCTTCACCCCTAAACTTCTGTGGCCCTGCTTCCTTCAGCCCTCCCTTTTCTCCAAGGCTTTGGCCTTCCCTCCCACCACCACCCTTGCCTGTGACCTGATCTCAACCCAGGGCACTTACTCAATCACCTCCCGATCAGTCATTCTTCCTCCTCCAGGAAGCCCTCCCTGGCTGCTAGGGGCCGCACTCTCCTCTCATGGTTTCATCTCCTCTCCTGGGCATCCACCTCTGAGGGGGAGACACCACAGCACCACGTTTACCCAACACCTTCCCTGGAACACAGGAGGCCCTCAGGCGATGTTAGAGCTGGCGGCCGTCTGCATTCCAAGATTGAGGAACTGCATGAGTTAGGGTCTGTGTCCCCTGTGTCCCCTCTGGTCCCAGGAAGGCATGATCAGTCTGTTGTGTCCCCTGTTCCCTCAGCAACTGGTGGAACAGGCACTGATACATTGCCACAAGGAATGAATGAATGAATGAGCGAGCAAGTGAATAAATGAATGAACGCAGACACCCACGACCATCTGCAGAATCCGAGTTATATTTTCACCCGCCGACATGAGGTTCAAGTGCTCGCTGTTGTCCTTCAGGTCTGAGCCCAGGCCCCTGCCAGAGCCCCTGCCATGCCCGGCGTCCTCAGCCAGGGTCATAAGTCATGTCACTGAGCTGTTTTCATGGCTAGCAGCACTGTCAAGACAAACGGAACATAGTCACATAAACAACCTCAATGTCACCAGCGGACCTTGGTCACTGTGGGACAGTCTCCAAGGCTGATAGGCAACTGCCCAGGCCTTGTTCTGGGTTCTGGTCTCGCTGCTCTGTCCCCTCCTCCCCAGGACTGGTAGGGCAAAAGGGTTCCCTGGACCAGGACTGTCTTGTCCTGCAGAAGTGGAGAAAGGGGCTTAGGGACCCTGAGGGGGGTGGGGAGATGCAGAACAGACTTAGCTCATCACTTAGCAGAAGCTTCCTTGATGAGTCTGCTGCTGTACTCAGGATTCGGCAGCTGGGACTGTCTCTCCATGGCCACAGAGAGTCAGTTAAGGAGCTCCAGTAAAATGATACCTAATGAGCTCTCCATACCCAGAACCTGCTCTGAGTCTTCATGGCCAACCTCTGCGGCAGGGACCAATCTCTCACAAAGCTCACTGAGCCTGCCACACGGCAGAGGAGGCATTTCAGCCAAGCTCAGTGTGAGCCCAGAATCTAGGGTTCAGGGAGTCTGGCTCCCCAGTGACTGGCTGCTTTGGGAAGCAAGTGAGGTTGCTGGGGACTGGCTTGATCAGGCTCCAGTTGGCTCTAGGCCTGAGATGGCAATAGCATTGTCACCAAGTGAGTGGACCCATGCAGGCCCACCATGTGGCCAGACTTCCTCCATCTCCCTGGTGCAGACAGATACTGTCCCTGCCTTCTGACACCAGGCTGCAGTGGAAAGGGGACACGGCCACAGACCGAGGTCTGTGCCAGGTTGTAGGGCGAGATGAGAGGAGAAATGGAACCGTAAGGGAATGCCCATACGCGTCCTCAGACACGGATGTCCAATACCACCTCAGTGATGAGGGCAGTGTGTCTAGATGCCCAGCACATGTGTCTGAGCAGAGTTCTACTACACACTCTGACTCACGCGGTCCGGATCCACAGGGGTGTCTGCCCCCCCCACTCAGCAGCTTCCCCAGTTCACCCAGTCTGGACCAGTTCAACTTCCAGACATGGCTGTAGGTCCCTGAGGACAAATCAGCCCAGGCTCAGTCATTGGGTTTAAAGCTCACTCTATGCCAGACAGAGATGCTGCAACCGGCATGAACCATGCTCACCAGCATCAGCCCTGGGAAGGCGGGCTTTTCCGGCGACTGCCACACAGACACCAGTCCACAGGAGCGGCAGGACCTGTGATGAGTCTCAGTACCTTCTGCAGCCTTATCCCGACGTCTGGGACTGGAGAGAGCACCATGTCTTCCTGTCCCATGTGACTGTCTCAGCTCACTGCAGGGCAGAGCTCTCCTCGTGAACCACATCTAAGTGGACACAGCACCACCTGCATTTCTTCCTCCCTCCCTCCTTTCCTTCCTCCTCTTTATCCTCCAATCCTCCCCCCCCCCTCACGCCCACACCCATCTCTCTTCCTTTCTTTTATGAGACAGGGAGTTCTTTTCTTTGGGAAATTAGGTTTACCCAACTTGTGAAAAATCTGTAAGATCTGTAAAATTACCAAAGAATAAACTATAAATCTTTAAAAGAAGGTTTGTAAAATAAAGAGCAGGAAGAAAGAAAAAAATCATTGTGTCACTTCAAAGACCAGTTTTACCTTTGGTCATTTTCTCCATTTTGAATTTTTAATACTTCAGAAGTTTCTCTTATGTGTTTGGGTGTTTTGCTTGCATGCGTGTCTGTACACCGCGCGTGTCTGTACACCGCACGAGAACCTCATGTCTGTGGAGGCCAGTATAGGGTGATGTCTGATCCCCTAGAACTGGAGTGACAGAAGGTTAGGAGCTGCCATGCGGGCGCTGGGAAGTGATTCTGGGTCCTCTAGAGGAGCAGCCAGTGCTCTTACCCACTGAGCCATCTCTCCAGACCCCATTTTTTAAATTTTCTTAGAAAGTTGTAACCCACCGGGCAGTGGTGGTACATGCCTTTAATCCCAGCACTCGGGAGGCAGAGGCAGGCAGATCGCTGTGAGTTCAAGGCCAGCCTGGTCTACAAGAACTAGTTCCAGGACAGGCTCCAAAGCTACAGAGAAACCCTGTCTCGAAAAACCAAAAAAAAAAAAAAAGAAGAAAGAAAGAAAGAAAAGAAAAAAGAAAGTTGTAACCATATTTATACGAATCCCCAAGTCCTTTTGTTCCCTAGACTATACAGTAACGCCATGGGACTAGAATTCGTAGTTTTTCAATTGTCATTGCTTGTGTCAAGGCCCTTGCTGCCCCCTCCCTGCTTCTTTGGTCTCCTTCCTTCACGATAGGAATCCCAAACTTTTGCTAGATAATGTGGCAGTCCAGAAAAACTACACTTCCCAGCTTACCATGTAGCTATGTGTGACCATATGACTGTGTTCTGGCCAATAGATTATGAGTAACCGCCAAGTCCTGCCCTTTGAAAGGAGGTGTCTCTTCTTTCCCACCTCCTTCTGGCTGTCTGGAGCGCAGATGTGATGGCTAGAATCTGTGTAGCTATCTTGGGCCAAGGAAGAGCAATAGAGAAAAGGGTCATCAGTCCTTAATGAACTGACGAAGCCATTCTGCCAGGACCCCCCCCCCCGCCCACCACTTCTCTTTATGTAAGGGAGCAGCAGTGTTTGCGTAACCTGACTTCTGGTTATTTGGGGTTTTCTGAGAATGAGCGGTAGCCTGAATCCTAAGTGTTTTGCTGTTACGTTTGGGAAGACTCATCTTTAACACAACAGTTGCCTGTGTGGGGGTGTGCAGGCCGCGCTAATTGATACTACTGTGTCCCCCAACTCACCCACAGCCGTTCACCTTGCACCCAAGCTCCCCAGCACAGATGAAGCTGAGACAGGGATTCTCATGCTCAGAATAATCGTCTCCTGGGCCAAAGTGAGCTCTCACAGCCGTCCATTTCTCAGTAGTTCTTGAATATAGGATCCTCCATGGGAAGTCACTGCCCACGATGGCCCAGTGTCTGTCAGCACTCGAAGGCAATAGAAGCCGCCACTCTAACCTGAGGAGCCTCAGCTACCAGGCCCAGTGCAGAGGAGGCCTCTCCGTGAATATCTCCGTCCACGGGGCGCAGGGTCCTGCTTTCTGCTCTTGTGACTGTCTAAGCAGGAGAGAATAGGACCTAAGCAGGGATGCTGGGTCGCTCCCTTCAGAGGCTGAGGTCTCAAAGAAGCTGTAACTTCTAGGAACCCCAAGCAGGGGAGGGAGAGGCCAGGCCAGCCCTGGTGACAGCGCCATGAGGGGCGCTTGACTCTGAGGAAGTTCTCACAGTCCTGACAACTTGTCAGACCACTTGTAGAAGAGACTGGAATCAAACAGTGGCAGTCAGAGTGGGCGGACCGGGATGTGACTGAGCCGGGAGGCCAGCACTACTGAAGGAGTCTGCCTATCATCCCAGCACCAAAGAGGAGGATCAGAAGTTCAAGGTTGTCCTCAGCTGAAGACCAAGAATGAGGCCAGCCCGAACTACAGGAGACTCTGTCTTAAAAGAAAAAAGAAAGGGGGCTGGAGAGATGGCTCAGTGGTTAAGAGCACCGGCTGCTCTTCCAGAGGTCCTGAGTTCAATTCCCAGCAACCACATGGTGGCTCACAACCATCTGTAATGAGATCTGGTGCCCTCTTTTGGCATGTGGGCATACATGGATGCAGAATGTTGTATACATAATAAATAAATATTTATTATAATAAATAAATAAATCTTAAAAAAAAACCTAAAAAAAAAAGAAAAGAAAAAAGAAGGTGGGCGGGACTGCACCCGACTGGAACTGCTCAGCTACGTGACCTCTTTCCCTGTATTAAACCTAAACCTCATGTTGGGACCCCAGGGAGGATTTGGGGGTCACAGGGCCTCTTTATCTGTTGCTCTTCCCAATGTGGCCATATTGAATATATCTTCTTTTGCTGATTCTCACCATGACTCTCTTTGTAATCGTCCTGTTAAGGCAGGCAGTGGGCCTGGCATGTCACAGCCTCCAGGCATTGAACCTTCCACATCCCTCTGGGGTTGGGTGGCCTCCCCTAGGCCTCTCTGCCACTCTTCCATAGCTGGGGTCTCTGGTGAGGACTCACAGCCGCAAAGCCTTTTAGCAACCATACCTGTGCCGCAAGGGAAGCTGGGAAAGTGAGTCTTCTGGCATCTCTCAGGGTAGGGGAAACTCCCTTAGTGTGGGCCAGGTGCTGGAGGCCAGGAAGTAGGGCAAAGGTCAGTTCTCCCGGTAAAGGCCTGACCGGGCCTGCAGAGGAATGCGGGAAGGTTCCAACACCTTCCCATACCTAAACCTCCAGGATCACCTCTGTTCCACTGTAGTCAGAGACAGCACAGAGAGGGGTGATGTGTCTGCAGCACCCTTATGGTTTACCCAGCTCTACAAGGCTAAGGGAGAGCCAGGGCCTGGACCAGGAAGCAGCCTTCAGTTACTGGGAGCCCTGGCATGCATGGGCGTCCAGGAGCTAGAGCGGGCGGATTGACCATTTCCCTTCTGAAACACAGTTGTATCTTCCTCAAGGCTCCAGGATCGGCTTTATCTGTTGGGTCTTCCATATGAGAGAAAAGAGCAGTGGTGGTGCACGTCTTTAATCCCAGTACTCGGGAGGCCGAGGCAGGGGATCTCTGTGAGTTCGAGGCCAGCCTGGTAGAAAGGCCCCAAATATTAACTTTACTACAGCATCCCGTGCTATGAGGGCAGTCTGAAGCAACATCTACAAAGAAATAGAAGCTGCAGAGTTGATGCCAAGATGCCCATTTGGAACAGTGGCTGGTAAATCCTCTCTGAGGAGGTAAAGACCCAGAGAAGGGAAGGGTGTGATCCCAGCAGATCTCCAGCGGAAGCAGGCTCCAGGCAGATGGGTCAGTCAGTGCAAAGGCCCTAGGGTAGGAACAGGTGTGGCACACGCCATCCTTGACAAAGCATCCAGAGTCCCAGGCTCGGGACTCCAGGGACTAAGGATGGGGGGCGGGGAGGCTCTTTACTCAAGCTTCTGTGGAAAAACATGATGTCAAGGCTGACAGTAAATCTTGATGTCTCAGGGAACAATGGGCGGTCAAACCGGGGGAAACTGTCAAGCTGAAAGTCAGTTGGCCGGAGGGCTGGGGTTCAGAAGATCATAAGGAATTTATTAACAACCATGTTTGAAAAAGTGGTTCCCAGTGAGGGGCAGAAGAGGCTTCTGGCTGACTTCAAAGAGATGTTTATTGTGGTGTCCCCAGCGTAGGCATCAGAATGGGAGGCTAGAAGCAGCTCACTGGGCAGAAAGACAGACGTGCCCACAAAAGGCCACTGAGAGTCGTAGGTCGGGGGTGTCTTCAGAAAACCTATCCATTCGTCCATTCCTTTCTTCAGAAAATATTCGTATGGACCTCTGATGTGTTTATGGGGAAAGCCATGGCCGTCCCTGCCTCCCGCGACCACAACAACTGCACCAAGCACAAACGTCAAGGGCTGGTGCGGGAACAGATTTCTTCTTCCGGTAAGGGAAAAGGTGTGCAGGATGCGCTTCGGCTGTGGAAGGAGAGGAAGATGACAGCTGAGCTGTGTTCTTCATGTGCCTCTTGTTTTTATTCTGTTACACGGAGGGACTCAGAAATGGCCACAAAATGGGGTCAGGCCCTGGAGATCACGTATCTGACGATGATGCAGAAGTGGGGAGAGAGCCTGAGAACTGTTTACTGCTGAGGCGGACACAGAGTCTGGGGCAGGAGGAGACTCGGTTCTCACAGGACAGCCTTCAGATCCCGTGACAGGTTCAAACAACACCAGCAGACAAAGGTGTTTAGGAAACACTGTAGGCAGTCAGGTTCTGCTTTCATGAGAAATACAGACAAAAGTCAGGGGAATATCTCATAGAAAAATGATAACTGAGGGCGGAGTACCTGGCTCAGTGGGGCAAAGCCCTTGCTGAACAAGCACAGGGACCTGAGTTCAAATCTCCAGAACCTATGTTAAACAAAAGACATGGTCATGCACCTGCCTCTAACCCTGGCACTGTGTGATGTGGGAGAGGCAAGGATTCCTGGCGCTTGCTGGCCACCAACCTAACTCTGGGTGCAGTGAGAGACCCTGCTTCAAAGGGAACAAAGTGGAGTGTGAGGGAACAAGAAACCCAAGGTCCTTTTCTGGTCTCTGCACAGATGTGCACAGGCAAATCCACACACATAGATGTTCACATACAACACACACATACATACACACAAACACCTACACATACATACACACCTACATATACACTGAACATCCACACTCACACATATACACATGCGCACACACACATGTACATACACACACATATATATACACTCAAACATGCAAATACTCACACGCATATATACCCACAATACACAAACACACATACATGTACACATTCACATATACCCGCCATACACAAAAACACATACACATACAGACATACATACTACACACATACATATCCACAACACACAAACACTCATGCACACATACACGCATACATACATACACACACATACACACATTCACACATACATACAATACACAAACACACATGCATGCATATATAGATGTGCATACACACGCACATATTACTAAGCCACATTTCCATGAAAACCATAGAGTGTGTTTCTCAATTGCCCTGTTAGTCTTCTGAGACTTGTTTGTCTCGTGCTTCGAATAAGAAGGAGAGAGAGGAAGGAAGTCTGCAGCATAGGAGCTGGTTGAGCACCCCGAGACCTGGGCCCTTCCTTTGGAGAGCACGGCCCTGTCCATCCTCCAACTGTGTGCTCCCTTGTGCTCGCCCTGACAGATCTGGGAAACAAAGCCACTGGTCGGGTTTGACCCCAGTCTGCACCTGATGAAGCCTGGGGTCCCTCAATGCTCCTCAGTGGAACCACAGCTGCCTTGGAAACATACGAGGATGTAAGCAAGAAACAGTGCCTTTGAAAGCTTCTGTCTGGGGGCAGAGAGACAGCCCAGCAGTTAAAGTGCTTCTTGTCCTCCAGAGGACTGGAGTCCAGTTCCCAGAGCCCAGGGCAGGGAGACTCACAATTGCTTACACCTCCATCCCAGGAGACCCAACGCCCTCTTCTGGGCTCCTTAGGCCTCTGTGCATACATATGCACATGTATGCGCACACACGCGCACGTACACACACATGTGCACACACACACACACTTGCACGCACGCACACACACACACACACACACACACACACACTGCTTTGCCTATGGTGGGCTGAGACCACAGGCTGGACTTGGGAGGGTTTCCCACTCAGCAGGACCCTTGTTTGAAAACAAGTCTCTTCTATCTGGGCCCCCTGCATGCACAAATGGTTAATGGCCGACTGAGTTTGTTACTATGAATTCAGCCTGCCATGGTTGTCCTGGAGGAGCAAGGCTTAAACAGGGAGGGTTTTGAACCCTTGCTTTCCAGGCCTTCAGGACCTACAGGACACTTGGTGAGCTACCTCACCCTGCAGGAACCTTGCCAGTTTCATTTCACATAGAATCAAGGCTCAGAGAGGCTGTGTGACTTGTCCGGTGCCACACAGCCAGGACTAGACGCTGTGTAGTCTATGCGGTGGGCCTGGCAGCAGCAGGAGCTAAGGGTTCACGGAAGAGAAAGGAAAGCCAGCAGCCAGTAGCCTGCAGCTCCACTTACAGGCAAGGCAGCTGTTAAGCACTGTCCCGTCCAGGGCTGGCAGGGGCTGAGGTGGAGGATCAGCAGGCGGCCACTGCTGGGGAACCGGGAAACTGAGCTCCTCCGCCTGCCCAGCAGCGTCCTTCCGTCCTTCCGTGGACGCCCGCCAGGCCCTGCCTGACGTCAGGCTCTGACCAGGGACATAATGTGCTGGCATGGGGACAAAGACTGAGTGCAGAGGCGAGGTGGGGCCATCCAGGGAGCCAGCAAGGAGGCGGGAGCAGAGAAGAGACAGGCTGAGAGAGACATAGAGAGAGCTGAGGGGAGCAGAGAGGGTGTGGATGATGGGCTTACGGGGGCGGGGGAGACAGCAAAAGAACCAGATTGAGACCATGAACTATAGATATAGCGCAGAAAGCCACGGGGCACAGAGAGGGAGGACGGGGCCAAGTGAGGGATTCCAGTCCTTACACTCTAGCTGTGTCCCTGTGACCCATGGCTCACCTCTGGGAGTCTTGCCCAGGCCTGGAGATGACAGTGTCACAGCATCTCACATCTGGACAGAGGACAGAGCCCCTGTCATGATGGGGTGGGGGCACCATGGAAAAGGTTTAGGCAGGGCCCTGCATGCAGCAGGTGCTCAATGAAATACAGGCTGTGGGGGTAAAGGGACATGACAGTGGCCCCTTGGGGAATGAGGTGCCTTCTAGAGCTCTGTTTCCCTGCAGTAAGGGCCTCTTCTGACCGTGTGACTTCAGCATGAGGCCATGGTGCAGACCTTGGCCTGTCTGGCCCATCTTGGGGACATACAACCCTCTGCTTCTGGACTCAAGAAGGCCACAATCTCAGGGCCACCACGTCACCAAAGCCAAGCAAGGCCAGGACTGGTCACTTCTGGCCTTCTAACCACGTCACCCCTTATAGAGCTTAGTTATTAAATTCAGCAGGACTCAGGGACTGTCCTCTGGGGGTGCAGGACCCCCAGGGCTCCCAGCGGCACTTGCAAGGGATACTCTCTGCCGCTTTCACACTGCCCCAGAAGCCGCCACCACCTCCTCCTCCTCCTCCTCCGAAGGCCCATTTATTGAGTACCTGTGGTAGGCTGAGTGAGCTGCTAGCCTGCAATTTCTCTGACTAAGTTGCAGTCAGCTGCCCCAGGGGAAGCAGAGCCGGTGTCCCCTGAACAGATGATAGATCTGTTTCCCAAACAGCCTGAGTGTTGGCCATGTCCTGCCACGTGCCATGATGACATTACCACATAGCAGCAGGGTTGTCGGGGTTGATCTTACCCTCCCTCCCCCGATACCTTCGACATCTCTGGGAGCAGTTCTGGTTGTCTCCACTGTGAAGATGTTCTGGTGACACAAGGGTACCTACCGTGTCACACATAACACCCTACAACACACAGGATGCCCCACCGCAGAGTCCCTTCCAGCCCCCAGCACTGGCGTGCCAAGATGGAGAACTCAGCTAGGAAGTGAATTCCGTGACAATGTCCCCTTCATAGCTGTGGAGACTCAGGCACAGGAAGAGGGTGCCACTTGCCCGAGAGTCCCTCTCTAAGCCCTGCTCCCAGCTTTTCACCATAAGGCCCCATTGCCTAGTCCACGGCAAGAACACCTTGCAGTCCCCAACCTGGAAGTTCTTGCTGAGAGTATAGGGTGGCCTTGTCATCTGTCACTCCTGGGGCCTGGGCTTCCCACACAGGCTAGGGACAGAACAGACTGGGCACCAAGAGTGTAGGGATGCCTCTTCAGGAACCTTTATTTCATTGCCAAGGTTCAATGGACATTCAGTACAGACCATTCACAGATTCCCAGGTCAAGGATTTCCTGAGAACCTACTACGAACAAGTGTTTTCTGAGTACCTACTATGTTCTGTCCTCAGTATTAGAGACCTAGCAGCAAGATGGGCAGAGCCAACCCTGATGGATGCCAAATGAAGCCACCAGAGTCTGGTGGGGAGAATGGGCCATAAACAGGAAGACAAGTGCCATCAGGATCATACCGGATTGGGCTGAACATGACCATTGGGAGGGGCTTGGGCTCCCCGAGGGTGAGACCCATGAGCAAGGGGTATACTCACGCATGTGTGTTCGTGAAGCCGGAGGCCAACCTTGGGTGCCCTTCTGTGGGTATCACACGGATTGGGTGGATGCTGTCTCCCCAGGGTGCTTCTGCAAGCTCCATCAATCTCTCAGGTCCCTGTCCTGTGAGAAGTACGAACTGAACCTGCTCTGTACTTGGCAGCTGTGACCCCTCTGGCCCCACACAGGAAAGGGGAGCCACAGGGAGCAAACTGAAGGTGGGCACAGCTCATTGTTTATTGAGATAGGGTCTCTCACATGTCTGGAATGTGTCGAGTAGGCTAAGCAGCTGCCAGCACCGGGATCCTCCTGTCTCCATCTCTCTACCGCTGTGCTCAATTTTCTGCAAAGGCTCTTGGCAAGCACGTTGCCCACTGACCCATCTCTTCAGCTATCTTCCATTTTCAGGCATTTCTTGGTGCTGGAGATGTGGAGAAGGGCCTGAGCTGTTCCCAGGAGAGGAAGGACCTTGTCCATCCAGTGGGCTTCCAGCGTCTAGAAGTTGCCTGATAGGAAGCAAAGCCCCGTAAACACATTCATTATTCATTGAACTAATGAGAAAATAATCAGAAATGGTATTTAAGGTAGTGTTCTGGTTGAGGTCACACAGTTGCCAACAGTAGTATAAGGATTTGAACCAAGAACCAACTCTACAATTGGCACCCAACACAGGTGACCCTGGCTACCTCTGCAGAGTCCCACCCGGATGTAGCAGAACCCCATCCTCCATGTAGAGCCAGACACTGACCTTCCTTATGGAGCCTAAAGTCCCACTGACGTGTCTGGAGCTCACTGAAGGTCTGGGAAACCAAATCTCAGAGAGGCTGGGGATCTTCCTCAGGCTGCACAAGCCAGCCCACAGAGCTGGTGTTGGATCTTGACAGGCACCTCAGCTAGTCCCCCTTCGTTCTCAACGTGTTCTGGGTCCTGAGGAGTTAGAAGGGCTCCAAGTCAAAGGCACAGAGTTATGCTGCTCAGCACCCTGGCATTGTCTCAAGCAAAGAATTCTGGGAAATAAGCTGAGGTCAGGATCTGGGTACCAGGTGTCTGAAGCCACTTTCCTGCTGTGCAGCTTCAGGTAAGTGGTCCCTACTCTCTGGTCTTCTGATAATTCCATCTGCGATTCTGTAGAATTGAAAGGACTACCTTCTTACGTTGTGGGTCCTGCAAATGTAGGTTTGCAAAAAATTCAGCAATAGTGAAATATTTCTGAAAATGTAATGACCAAAGCTTCAAAGACAAGTGTGTAACACACCCAAGCAGTTTCTGCTGCACTCTCCTCTGCTGTAACACACAGCTTCACCACAGCCTTGGTCCTGGACCAAAGGCGACATTTGTACCATGCTTGTTGAGTTGGGTGCCACCACTCAACACCAGCGAACGCCGCCTGAAACACCACCATCAGGCAGAAGGAGCAGGGGTGCTCCTCAGAGGCCTGAGCAGGAGTGGCAGAGCCCTGCAGGTGAGAAATGAAGCCAGGAACCACTTGGTGACACGGATTGGGTGGATGCTGTCTCCCCAGGGTGCTTCTGCAAGCTCCATCAATCTCTCAGGTCCCTGTCCTGTGAGAAGTACGAACTGAACCTGCTCTGTACTTGGCAGCTGTGACCCCTCTGGCCCCACACAGGAAAGGGGAGCCACAGGGAGCAAACTGAAGGTGGGCACAGCTCATGGTTGGTCAAGGTGTTCCTAAGGGTTGGTAGAGGAAGTCAGCTAGGGCCCACAGAGCTTCTGGTGGGGGTGATATTACCTCCCACATGAATGGCAGGGAAGGACAAAGAAGCTGTTCCAGGGCCTCTGAGAAAAGAACATTCCAGGCAGGGGGACCAGTCCTTGCAGAGACCTTCAGGTGGCAGAGATCAAGGTCAGGGACAGGAGTTCTGGGAGGGACAGCCCAGGCCAAGCTGAGGCTGAGGCTGGGTCCTGGGATGGCATACTTATCAAGAGTTTCACCCCAATCCCAGGTCAGGGCCTGCAGTGGATCTGGGGTAAGCAGGAGCCCTGGTCACTGTCCTATTTACAGCTCCGAGGGGACATCCCTGGCACTATGTCCAGAGCCCAAGGCAAACTGCTGCTCTCTCAGATGGAAAACTGGGGCCCAAGAGGAGAACACCTAACTCTATAGAGCAGTGGAAATAGAACTGAGGTCCAAATCTTTGCCCCGTTTAACTGAAGATGAGAAACAAGGAAAGAATGGAGGAGGAGGATGGAGAAAGAGAGGAGAGGGGAGGAGGAAGGGGAGGAGGAGAGGAGAGAAGGGAAGAGGAGGAGGAGGGGAGAGGGGAAGAGAAAGAGGAGGGGAGAGGGGGAGGGAACGAGGAGGGAGGAGAAAAAGAGAGAAGGAGGAAACGGGAGGAGGAGAGGGGAGGAGAGAAGAAGGGGAGGAGGAGATGGGAGGGGGAGGGGTGAGGAGAGAAATACATAGGATCCAAGCTGACAGGCGGCTTCT
Organism: Dicrostonyx torquatus; assembly: GCA_028555095.1. NCBI lineage: Eukaryota > Metazoa > Chordata > Mammalia > Rodentia > Cricetidae > Dicrostonyx > Dicrostonyx torquatus. The sequence continues at coordinate 3,762,979 of JAQHUG010000040.1, forward strand.
CTCACCCACAGGGCATCTCCATTCAATCTCAGCCAGTGTCACAGATTAAAGTATTTTCCACAGAAACTCCGTTTCTGCTTCCGTTCAAACACAGGGCCGAGTGCCAGGCCATTAAAGTGGGATCTAAAGTGTCCCCATGGGCTCATGTTTTGAATACTTATTTCCCAGCTGGTGGCACCATGTTGGGGCTGGCTTAACTGAGAAAACGCCTCCACAGGATTGGCCTGTGGGTAAGTGGGGGGGGGGCATTTTCTTAATTAGTGATTGATGTGGAAGGGTCCAGACCACTGTGCTTGGTGCCACCCCTGGGCAGGTGGTCCTGAGTGCAATAAGAGCAAACTGAGCAAGCCATGAGGAGCAGCGTTCCTCCACGGCCTCTGCTTCAGTTCCTACCTCCAGATTCCTGCCTTGCCTTCTCTCAGTGATGAACTGTGACCTGAGAGCTGAAGCAAAGCCTCCCCCTCTGCCCCCAAGTGGCTCTTATGGTGTTTATCACAGCAATAGAAACCTGACCAGGACACAGACAAATCGCTGCAGCTCCCTGGCCAGCCCAGCCTAATAGATTCAGTGAGAGTTGCTATCTTAAAAACTGAGGTGGAGAAAGATAGAGGGACACACCCAACGTCGACCTCTGGCCTCCACGTGCACACGCGTTCGCCTGCACAACACACAGGCTTACTCATCTCCCCACACACATGTGCATGTCCACACACATGCGTGCACACCTGTATGCACACATAAATACAGACTCACACACAAACCCACAGAATGATCAATGACAAACAAGACCATACCTCCTCCTTCACAGACTAGAGACACTCCTTGAAGTTTGTCACACAATGAGGTGAACTCCGCACCACACTAAGGGCCCTGCCTCAAAACTCCTGTGGAACTACCAGCATCAGAAAATGACAATATAAGATGCTGGGCCAGGAACAGAAGTTCAAGGCCGTGCCTAGGGAGCACAACAAGTTCAAGGCCAGCCTGGTCAAATATCAAGACCTGATCTCAAAATCAAAGGGCTAGTGGAGGGACAAAAATGACATTCATAGCTGAGTGGTGGTGGCACACGTCCTTAATCCCAGCACTTAGGAGGCAGAGGCAGGCGGATCTCTTTGATTTTGAGGCCAGCCTGGTCTACAGAGCAAGTTCCAGGACAGTCAGATCTATACAGAGAAATCCTGTCTTGAAAAACGGAGAAGAAAAAAAGGGGGGCATTCATGTGGCAGAGAATGGCACAGAGGTGTCAGGGCTGGGAGGTCTGGGGGACACCCTGCCCAGGCTGAACCCAGGTCCTGGGGTGGGAGATTTATGTGGTGTTAGGGGGCCTGTCTAGCAGGTATCAGGCCCTAGGTACAGCCACCAATAAAGGAAGAAAAGAGAGAGAAAGGACTAGAAGGGAGGGGAGGGTAGAGCCACGCAGGGAAGGAGGAGAGAGAGACAGGATACAGCTGGATTTAAAGTACAGATTCACAAGGAGTGAGTTCCTTGTCTACGTGCCCAAACAGTCCTTGTGACTCTCTCATCCTTTTTTCTCTGGGGGTCCAGAGTGACAGAGACACACTGGGCAAGCAATTTTGTGCCTGGTCACCCCATGTAGGGGTGCTGAGTGCGAGTCCCCAGGACCTGGCCTTGGAATCCGCATGTCCCACACTGGCTGGGTGACCCAGTGATAGACGAATCATCAACCTTCTCTGGGCTTCAAACTGCCCTTCTCAGATGGTGACAGTCAGAGCAGCGGGCTTGAGAGGGGGACTCGGAAAACTCTGGACAGAGCCCGATGCTGTGTGCCAGCTATGGGAGAGGAGAGTGTCAGTCACCTCCTGATTTGATAACTGAATCCTGATTTGTGATCAGAAAACTAGCTCTTCCGTGTCACAGTCTGCCAGTGATGGAGGGGTGCTAGACAGACCTGTGACCCCGCTCTAGCCCATGAGACTGCAAGAAGACTACTGGAGTTCATGATCTGGGGAAACCACGTCCCTTAAGGACTGGGCAGTACTGTCCCAGCCTTCACTTCTGCCTTGGTCGTTGTAAGAATGTAATGTGTTTTTTTGCTGTTGTTGTTTTGTTTTTTTGAGACAGGGTTTCTCTGTAGCTTTGGAGCCTGTCCTGGAACTAGCTCCTGTAGCCCAGGCTGGTCTCGAACTCACAGAGATCCGCCTGCCTCTGCCTCCCGAGTGCTGGGATTAAAGGCGTGTGCCACCACCGCCCGGCGTAAGAATGTAATGTTAGAATCTGGTGTGAGAGCCCAGCTGCTGCCCAGGACACGCAGTGGCCCCTCCCCTCTCACAGACACCGGGTGTTGGTGGTCACACATGCTGCTTGCACCCGCTCCCCTGCCTCCTACCTGGGAATCAGGGAACAGGCTGCGGGCTTGTTTGTACACACAAATTTAACTCCATCTCCCAACCTTGGTCAGGGAGGCACATCCAGGTCTGTGACCGTGGCAAAAGAATACAGCAAATCCACCTTGGGCCCAATGCCATGGGCTAACCAGAGATGATACAGCATCCCTGGGGGACACTTGGGAGTGATGGAGGTACTCACAACGGCCCTGTTTAGGAAGGTATACTATGTGTGGTAGATGTGTGGTAGATGCCTGTTCTTGTGCTCAGGACAGAAAGATCCGGTCCTGCCTGCCAACAGAACTGCATCTGGCTGTGTCCATGGCCCAGGGAGGCGGGGGTTGGTGGTGCTGATGGGCTTTAGGGCACTGTGGGTCTGCTCTAATCTGCTTTTCTTACCCTCTGTCCCCTCAGCCACATTTTTATCAAGGAACTGTTCACTTTGCCCATCTCTGAAGCAAATCTCCACAGCCTCTCCCCCTCCCTGCCCCCAGGTGGTATGGGACAGAGTCCCAGGGTGCCACACGCTGTCCTTTCCCCAGCCAGGCCCATTTCTGTGTGGTGGGTGCAGAGCAGAGCACCATCCGCCCCAGGCAGTTCCAGCTGGAAGCCAGACAGGCTTTTTGCTCCTGGAATGTGGGGCCCACGCCAGGCTGCGGAGAGGGCCCGGCGCTGATAAAGGACCGCTGACCGCTGCAGAAGCAAGCTTCCTAGGGAACTGCCTTCACCTCTCCTGCCCAAGTTCCCAGGATGTGGCAAGCCCCAGATTCCTGGGTCAGTAGGGCAAGTTTCCCGAATCTTCCATCCCAGTCACACACATCCCAAGAAAGTACAGCAAAAAGCTGCCTGGCTGAGAAATGCTGGGAGCTGATTAAAAATACAAGGGGTATTAAAGGTGGTGTTGTCTCTGGACCCCCTTCTTGGGGGAAGGCCGCTTGTTTACCTAAAGGTGACCATGCTGTGGCAGCTGTGTCTCTCCACCCGTCAGCCCTGTTCCAGGGCCTAGTGGCCTCTGTCACCAGCAGGTCTGTCTCTTTACTGTGAGGTTTGATGTAGCCACAGGACACACAGGAAGTGACTGAATTCTGTGTTCCCAACACTCACCTCCCCCATGCTATCAAACAGGGCAGGAGACTTGTTACATCTCTTTGCCCCTCTTCCCAATGTGGCCACAATGAATAAATGTCCCTTTCTGCTTTCTGCTTTTAGATTGGTTCAGTGGTGGCCAGACCCAACTTGGGGTAAAGGTTGTGACCCCCAAGTTCGATAATGGCCAAGAGTTTGAGGGAGACTGGCTCTGTCCCAGTGAGTCCCTGCTCCCTGGTGAGAATAACATGGAAACTGGTCCATGTTCTGTGCAGGGCCCAGGAGATCTCTGTGGGATTTGGTGGTCATTAGGTCGTGGCCAGCTCAAGAATGGCCCTGGGTGGGCCACCTTCACCCAGTTCCCATTCTTTACTCTCTAATGACAACCGAAGCCCCAGCCTAAGACCCAGGTTTTGCAGATTAAAATAGATACGGCTGTCCCCAGCCTGTTCCCAAACACCGAGGATTCAGGAGCCCAGTCTCAGACTGCAGACTATAGAGAGACACCAGACCTATGTTGAAACCTCTCACTCTGCACTCTAGATCAATTCTCAAGGCTCTAGGTCAATGGTTCTCAACCTTTCTAATGCTATGACCCCCTAATACAGTTCCTCATGTTGTAGTGACCCACAGCCATAAAATTATTTTCGTTGCTACTTCTTAACTGTAATTCTGCTGTTATGAGTTGTAACGTAAATCTCTGATATGTGACCCCTGTGGAAGGGTCATTCAATCCCAAGGGTTTAGAATCATTGCTCTATACGCTCTATGTCTGGAGCTCCCTCTCCAGACTCCACTCACAGCTAGGGCCTTTCCTCTCCTTGAATCTGCTGGCCAGACCTCTATGTATTCAGACGTCACCTGACTGGGTGCCTTTGCCCCATCCCGCCCCAGGTAGCATTCCCTCACTGTGCCTCTTTTGTGTATACCAAATCAGGTGGCACAAACTGGTAGGAAGCCACCTGATTTGTTCAGCTGCTGCTAATGAGACCCAAGAGCTGGGGGTGGGGGTTGAGCTCAGCTGCTGCTGCAGCTGAGACCGAGGAGCTGGGGGTGGGGGTGAGCTGTATCTTTCGAACCTGGAACAAAACCTAGAGCAGTGTTGGTTTCTATGGGCTGTCTAAGTGACAGGAAGAGTGAGGATGCTTACTGGAACCTAGCTGGGCCTGGGCACCCAGGGAGTACTTCCCCAAAGAGGTGAGGTGAGAGCTGAGGTGGGAGAAGAGATGGGGGAAGATGAGGGGAAATGACGGGAGATGAGGAAGCAGGGCATGCCAATACCCATGATGTTCCAGAAAGATGCAGTAGGAGGCGCAGGGGAGCAAGCCAGGTCTGACCGACCCAGGCTGTTCTCACCCTTTTGGACCTACTGTGTGCTGGGCTCACAAGCAGCTTGCTGTTCCCTGTCAGCAAGCAGAGAGGGGACAAATGCTTCAGCCCAGCACAGCCTCTGCCAACTGGAATTACAGACAGTTCGCTTCTCAAAAACCAAAGTAGATGCCGTGTGGAGAAACACATTAATCCCACATGCCTGCACATATATGCACAGGCGCAGAATATGTGCATTGGTGCATGCATGCACATACAGCACACACATACATGCATGTGCGCGCACACACACACACACACATATATATATATATACATACACACACACATGCACACACATGTGCATACCTACAAACACTTGTACACATGGAGAAAATAAACAATCCCTTCATCACTTACCCAATAGGTATGAAGGAGCCAGGTGTGTCACCTCAGCACTCTGGAGGATGAGGCAGGAGGACAGTGAGTTTAAGGCCAGCCTGGGCCTTAATGTATATAATCAAAAGTTCCTCCATCCTGTTATTCCATTGGTCACCCTCCATGCTGGGGTCACCCTCCACACTGGCAGAGTAGTAGCCTCCTGGGAGCAAGGAGCTGGGCTAGGCAGTATCACTCACGTGGACACTCCCTGCCCCTGTGTGGCCTCTGCCCCCTTTACCCAGAAGCACAGCCTGGCAGGCACAAGAGTCTGTTGGGCTCTGTGTGAAGGACCAAAAACGGTCCATATCTCGTGCCTCTCCAGCTCAGCGCTCAGCAGTCAAAAAAAAGGCTCCAGTAGACACCAGGCCTCCTCCCTCCATTCGGCTTCTGCAGTTGTTTGGCCCTGTCCCAGCCAAGTGTCTGTCACTAACACATTCTCGGCAACCTCATCTTCCTGCCCCAGAGGGCCTCCAGAATATGGAGTCAAGGGCAGCATGGCACCAAGGAGCCTGAAGTCCTATTGGCCCCAGAGAGAAGTCCTTCACTTCCAGCTCTCAGTCATGGCCCTTTCTTAAATGCCACTGAGACTTTGTACCACAGGAGTAACAGGGTGACTGAGAGGTGGTTGCTGCTAGGGCTGTGAGGGACAGAGGAGGAGATGGTGGCACCAAATCTGAGAAGTCAGCTGATAGCGAGGGCTGAAAAAAAAAGAGGGTCTAAGCCGGGAGGTGGTGGCGCATGCCTTTAATCCCAGCACTCGGGAGGCAGAGGCAGGCGGATCTCTGTGAGTTCGAGACCAGCCTGGTCTATAAGAGCTAGTTCCAGGACAGGCTGCAAAGCTACAGAGAAACCCTGTCTCGAAAAACAAAACAAAAACAAAAAAAAAAAGAGGGTCTGGGGCTCAGTCAGGGCCAAGCAGGAGCCACACAGGCGCAGAGAACAGCTACTCCCTGACCAGGAAACAGAAAATTGAAGTGAACAGCTCCTGCCACAGAGGCTCCTTCAGTGACCTTCCTTGACACTCTGGAGTAGGAGCCTTTGGTGGCTTTAGGAACTGGACAGGAAGTGTAGATTAGTGGAAAGGCTGCAAGCCAGGGGAGCTCCCAGGGTCTGGTGCACACTGACTCCTGCCCGGGAGGACTGAGAGCCTAGGGTGACCAACACCTTTCTGCTCCCGGTGCACAGCAGCTAGACACAGGTCCCGGTTCCCGATGGGTGCAGTCCACTCTCTGTGCTTGTGTTATTTTCAAATTAACTCTTATTGTTTTAAATTGTATCTTTGTGAGGGTATGTTCACGTGAGTGTAAGGCCTGGCTGAAGCCAGAGGTTTGCTTTCTGTGTGTGTATGTGCGTGCATGCGCGTGCGTGCATGTGTGCATGTGTGTGCGTGTGTGCGTGCATGTGTGTGTGCGTGCGTGTGTGTATGTGTTGCGTTGCGTGCGTGTGTGCGTGCGTGTGCGTGCGTGTGTGTATGCGTGTGCGTGTGCGTGCATGTGTGTGTGTGCGTGTGTGTGTGCGCGCGCGTGTGTGTGTGTGTTTAACATAGTGAAAAACAATCAAAGCACACATCACACACATCAGAACAGGCACTGCCAGTTTGCGACATTCACTTCGCAGAGCCTTGGTTATGGTGTGGCCCAGCCATAGCCTTCTGGTCCAGATTATGCCACCCACAAATTAATGTTTGTTGATTTACTCAACAGCCAACAATAGGCACACTGAAAACACACCAAACCCACTATCAATCCAACAATACCTGGCTTTTAATTTGATTCTCTTTGACTCATCCTAATCATGCAAGATTTGCCAGCCACTCAAGGTAACAAGATCAAGCATCTACTATGTGCTGGCATCTGGGAAACAGTTGTTACTGAAGGTGAGCTAACTGGGACCCTGTCTCCTGCTCGGAGTCAGAGGGACCATCCCCAGGAACTACAGGCGGATGCAGAGTCGTGCCTACTGTCCTCACTATGTGCCATCCATACCTGTAACAGGGCCTGCACACAGTAGGTGCTCAGCAGGTGATGAGTGTGGTAGTAGCTGTTACTTGAGCAGGCCAGAAGGGCCCGCAATCGTGGACACAATGGCTCGTGAGGCATGCTTAGTCCACAGGAGTGGCTGACTGTGGCATCCATGCCTAGGTGTCTTCACAGCACACGCAAGCTTCCAAGCCTGAGGTTTATGTTGCAAATGAATCTGATCTCAGGGAAATTCTAAAGGCAGGGGAGGGGCTGGAGAGATGGCTCAGTGGTTAAGAGCATTGCCTGCTCTTCCAAAGGTCCTGAGTTCAATTCCCAGCAACCACATGGTGGCTCACAACCATCTGTAATGAGGTCTGGTGCCCTCTTCTGACTGGCAGACATATATACAGACAGAATATTGTATACATAATAAATAAATAAATATTTTTAAAAAGGCTAAGGGGTTGAGGAAGACTGGGAAGCACTGTAGGAGGGGGCACGGGGCTGTGGAAACACATAGTGGGGCTCTTAGCTCCACCTGGGAAGTCAGTGAACCCAAGAAGGAGAAGAAAAACTAAGAAAAGCCAACTGATGGGATGAGAACACCTACTCTATACCAGGCAGGTCCTAGCTGGTTTGCTTTCTCAGGTCTCTTGCAGCTATATAGCACTGCTGTAGAATATACACAGCTCCTAAACAAAACGGACATGATTGTGTCTCAATAAAACTTTATTTACAAAACCAGATGAAGGGCCACAGCTGGCCCCCAAACCACAGCTATGGTCTGTTGAGTCCCGAGTTAACTACAGAGTAAAGGAACGGGGCAGATGGAGCTGCCTGGTCTGTATGGACGCCTCTCATACAAGCATAGGACCTGTATTCATTGGATCTGTAAGTATTTCAAAGCACTTACTACGTGCTTGGCACTATCCATACCCTGAGCAACCAAGAAGTAACCAAGATGAACGTCATGGGGGAGGAAGACTCTAACCACACAGATATGAACAAACAAGCAACTGTGGCCTTGAGGAAGTTACTTAACCTCTCTGGGCGATAGGAGGCTAGGACACATCGAGTACAGCCCAGTGACTGCAGTCACTGTTATTTTAGGTCATTGTCAGACAAACACAATTTTTAAAGCATACAAGTCAAATACCACACAGGAATAGATCAGCGGCACGGAGGGAAGGAGCCTTGGACCCTAAGGAAATGGCAGCCGGGTCAAGGCAGCCTGGACCACATCCTGGGAGTGGGCAGCCTGGAATTAGCTGTGTCTGCAGCCTTCCTGGCCCCGCGGCTGGACGCAGTTAATTAAGAGGATGCCCGCTTCTCTGCAGCCTGAGGTGTCTTCTCTAATTAGCCTGAGTGTAGAGAGCTTTGAAATCAAGGATGAAAGGGGAGCTGGGGTGAGTCTCTGGTCACAGGGCAATCAGTCGGGAAGTGGGCCGTGAACCCCAAGAACTTGACTCCTGCTCACACTTGCAAGGCCTGTGGGAATTGACCTGGCCCTGCTGCTGAGTGGAGTTTCAGGATGCCCAAGGCGGGGCTGGGAAGGGGTGTCAGAGCTGGGTCCAAAAGATGTGTGGCTGCCCACCTCCTCCTTCCCTCTCTCCCTCTCCCCCACTCTCCCTCTCTTTCTTCTTTCCTTTTTTTTTTTTTGTCCATTCCCCTCAGGTTGCTAGGTAGCTCAGGCTGGCATAGAACCTCAGCCCCTCAAGTGCTGGGATCACAGCTGTGTGCCTCCACGCCCTGGCACGTTTTCACTTTCATCGTTCCCAGCCATTGCTTACTGGCCGGGCCCAGGTGAGTGACTAAGCCCCACTTCTCTCTTCTGAAGTGGACGGCATGTGAGGTGCTGCCAAGCACATGACCCAGGGAAGAAATGATGGCCCCACTTCTCTTTGGGACACTTCACCATTGCCTGGTCAGTCTTCCAGATAAGGACGTTGAGCCACCAGGGACAGCCAGGCACCCAAGGGGGCTCCAATCACACAGACTATGACTGAAAAGGCCAGCCCCGAAGCTGTGGTATACAGAGAGGTTAAGTTACTCACCCAGGTCACACGGCAAGATCAGGCAGCCTGGCTCCTGGGTCGGCTTCAGCCTTGTGTGGGTGGCTCTTACACCCAGTGGGCACTGGAGAGACAGAGAACTTGGTTTCCCCTTTGTGTGCAGGCAGATGACCCCAAGTCTCACAGTGCCCAGCTCTGTTCTACCATACTGGGTGTTTCTGGGGACTTTACATTTTATTTCATGTGTGTGAATGTTCTGCCCGCATGTATGTCTGTGTGCCGTAGACATGCCAGTGCCCACAAAGGCCAGAACCTGGAACTGGAGTCACAGCCAGCTATAAGCTGCCATGTGGGTGTGGGCAACTGAACTTGGGTCTTCTGGAAGAACAGCCAATAATCTTCACCATCCCTCCAGCCCCATTTCTGGGGATTTTTGACCTGGTTAATGACCTCTAGTTTGTGATACATGTGGCGGTCAGAGGTCAGGCTTAGGGTTGTTTCTTAGGAGCCATCCACTTGAGTTTGTTTATGTGTGTGGGTGTGTGTTGAGTGAGCCATGGCTTGTTCACAGAGGTCAGCAGGCAATTCACAGGAATCGTCCCTCACCCTCTACCGTATGGGTCCCAAGGATTGACCAGGTCATCAGGTTTGGCAATAAGTACCTCTGCCTACTGAGCTGCCTTGCGGGTTCAATGTTGGTTTTTTCGGGTCTACAGATGTCCAGCTTCTAATGGGTGCTGGGGATAGAACTCAGATCTCCACATCCATGTGGCAGTTGTCCTTCTCTCTGGGCCATCTCCCAGCCTGGTGTCTACCTCTAAAGCCATGCTCATGTGCTGCCCTGTGCCTGACACCATCCCAGGCTGCTTCTGAGCACACCCAGACACTGAACAGGCATGGGCATGGCGCACACCCCTAATCCTGGCATTTGGGAGGCAGAGGTGCCAGAAGGATTTTCAGTTCATGGCCAGCGTGTGTTACAGGATGAGGCCCTAACTCAACAAACCAAGGGCTGGGGTGTAGCTCGGGGGAGGGTGCTTGCCTAGGGCGAGCTAAGGCCCTGGGTGCATCCTCAGCACTGCAGATAAAATGAATGAAAGCCAGCCGGGTAGTGGTGGCACACGCCTTTAATCCCAGCACTCGGGAGGCAGAGGCAGGCAGATCTCTGTGAGTTCGAGACCAGCCTGCTCTATAAGAGCTAGTTCCAGGACAGGCTCCAAAGCTACAGAGAAACCCTGTCTCAAAAAACAAAACAAAACAAAACAAAACAAAAAAAAGAATAAAAGCCAGTAGGGCCTGAACTTGAGAGTCCTTCTGAGTGGACGCTGCAGGATCTCCCGAGGCCACGTCCCGAGTAGATGCTGCAGGCTCACCCGAGGCCTTGAAAATGGCAAGAAAAAGCAATCCTTAAATATCAGAATGTTATGGGAAAAGAGAAGATGTGGAGGGTGAAGGGTTTGCTAGGGGCAGAGAGAGAGCACCAGGTGCCAGAGCCAAGGGTTCTGGGTGTGCAAACGCCCCAATGATGTTAATACAGGAGCACTGGGGTATCTTTAAGAACAGTGGAGCTCTCTCAGCTTGGGGGGGTTAGGGTCTTGGAAAATACAGTGGCCACCAAAGTGGCCCTGAGCCCATGGCTTCAGATTCTTGTCTCAGACTGAAATTCACAGACCATGGAGCAATGGTTTGGGGGAGAAATTTAGGTGGGAGCCATGCTATTTACATTAGGCCCAGAGGTCAGCCAGCCACGGGTGGATAAGCAGCCGTATGGTAGGGAGAGAGCCTCAGAAGAATGGAGAAGCTCAGGGTCCCGGGGAGGGCAAGCTGGGCTCTGACCAGCACCAAAGAAAGGCAAAAGAGAAGAAGGAAAAGTTGTGTCCGGTTCTGACTCAGGCCCAACAGAACCTGACATCTGTCAGGGCTGTGCTAGGGCGGGATTCTGGGAAGGAAGAACATTCTCCTTAGAGGGCCATTTATCCTCCCCCATCTCTGGGGTGGCCTCTTGACCAGGCGATTGGCAGGCCGAACTGGATTAATTCTCCCTTCCGGAGGCAGGCCCCACGTTGTGCTCTGACAATACTGGAGGGGGTGAGTGTATGTCACCAGATGTTTGTCCTCAGTCATAGGAGGACATGGGCCTGCTTTGGCCACCAGCTCCGGGGGAATGGGACGGTATAGGCAAGTGGGGTTCTGACTGCTCTAGGGAAACTCATGTTTGTGGAGGCTGTTGGGGGCGTGGGTCTCTGAGCCTTCCTGTCCACTTTGCCATGATCCTTAAATTGGTATGTGTATATGTGTCTGTATATATGTGGGTGTACACCCAAATTGTGTGTATGCATGTGGTATGTATGTGTGTTATGTATGTATTTTGTGTGTGTGGCTATGTGTATTTGTGTATATGTGTGTATACATACATGCATGTGTGTATATGTCTGTGTGTATGTATGTCTGTGTATGTGTATACGTATATATGCCTGCGACTGTGTCTATGCATATATGCTTGTGCTTGTATGTGTATGTCTGTACGTGAATATGTATGTTACATTATTATATGTTTGTGCTTATGTATATATGTGCAAGTGTGTATATATGTGTATGCATGTCTATGTGTCTATGTGTATGTATGTATATGTGTCTATGTATGTGCATATGTGTGTGTGTTAGCAACTGACCATGATGCTCACAAGGTGGGCACTGGTTCAACCACCCAAACCACTTCCTTTCACACCAGCCCTCCAGGCAGCGCAGCCCAGAGACTCAGGCTGAGGAGGCCATCTAGAAGGTTTGCACAAGCAGAAGACAGTATGGCAGGCAGGAAAGATTAGGATTCATGACAGCCACTGATGTCAATGGAACTCCACCCTGGGCTGTCTGCACAACCCACTGAGATCCCCAACTACGTGGCAGTCTGAGATAAGAGCGAAAGAGCTGAGTCAGCCTGGGGCTCAGATGCCCTGAAATTACTCCAGATTTCCCACCAGGCATGGGGTGCAGCCCACAAGCCTACTCTCTAGAGGCTAGGATACATTGGAAGCCCCTATCTGAATGCAAAAAGGAGTCACCACCTCTGGGGCTACAGTGACCCCAGAGATCCCTGAGCACCCCTAGACAAGGCCGGCATCTGCCCCCTGCTGGCCCATGGTGAACCCCTGGGTTGAGCCACAGCTCACTGGCTTTCCTGTTACTTGCGTCCAAATATGCACTGTGGCTTGTCCTCCCTTCTTGGGACTACAGCCTGCCTGGATCACAGTGCACACAGGGACAGACTGAGGTCTGGAGCACGGGAACCTGTCCCTGGGGTCACACCACGGAACCTTGGGTTCCCAAGCTCACCAGGGCCCCTGTCTCTCAGTTTTATGTTTTCAGGCTTCTGTGGCTCAGCCTTCAGCTGCTCTGTAACTCAGGCACTTCCCGTAGGAGGCACTGACCTTTCCCCTGCTCTCTCTGTCTCTGTCAGTAGCCCAAGGCCACTGTCCAAACTTTGGGACCCAGAACAGCTCCCCATATCCTTTGATGAAGAAGATGACCAAATGTATCTGGTGTTCCTGGGGATCAGTGAGTCATGGTCACAGAGCTGGGGTCACTATTAGGAGTCTGCTATCTCGCTCGCTCGCTCAATTGCTCCCTTGCTCTGTGTCCAGTCCCCCAGGCTTCTGAAGGCCCTGACTCAGCAGCTTGTGGTCGGCTCTGACACTCAGATCCTTTTCTGCTCGCCTTGTGCCCAGCTGGTGGCCTTTAATTAGGTGTAGTTAATTTCCTGCCTCTGTCCATGTTGACGTCCCCTATTTTTAGCATATTATGATAAGTATTGAAGATGCCATGATTGTGCCAGAGAAAGCTGTTAGCATTCACTATGTGCTGAGTACTTTCAATTTTTTTTTCTTGAAAATGTTGTCCATTTTTTTTAGACAGAAAATTAAGCTGGGCATTCAGCTGGTAGAGTCCTGCTGTTATTCCCAAAGTTCCCAGGATCAGGTAAAACCCAACATGGTAGCTACGTGCCTGTGATCCTAGCACTCGGGAGGTTGAGGTAGAGAGACTAGGAGTTGAGGACCATCCTCAGCTGTGGGACAGGTTGAGGCCAGACTGGGCTCCATGAGACCCTGCCTCAAAACCAAACCATGAAACTTAAGGCTTGCAAAAGTGAACTCATCTGCCCAGTGTAGTGGAGCCGGAGGCCCGGTGCAAAGACTTCAAAGTCTTCACAAAACCCACCCTAGGATTCTACCTGAGCCTCGGCTAAAGCTGCTGTCCTGGTGGGGATTATTGCGACTGCTACTGTTTGTTTAAGAGCCATCTGGAGCTTGGAGATGGAGAGATGTGGCGCCTCAGGGTTGCTGTACAGGACCCAGACTCATCAGTGACTGGTCCTCATGTCACAGATGGCTGCCACTCCTCACTCATCACCTCTTCACCCAACCATATCCAAAGCAGGAAGAGAGGAAAAGGGACCACCGGCTGCTCCTCATTTGCCTTTTTCTTATCTGAAACAAAACACTTTCCCAGAAGTCTCCAGGAGAGTATGTCCTTAGCCAGAAATGGGTCACAGGACCACCCCTGGACCAATCCCAGGCCCGGGAAGATGGGCTTGCTATAGTGGCCTTAAATCAATCACACTTTCTTCCCTAGGGCTGGGCACATGGCCAGCTGGAGGTCAGCATCAGTCAGCTGGTCGGAAGGAAGGGCAGACCGCTCACAGGCCAGTCCCCAGTGCCGGCGCTTCAGCACTTCCCAATGTTTAGTAAAGGTACCTGGTGATGGGCAGCGGGGTGGAGGGGGCACTGGGAATGGGGTTGGAGGTGTGGGTGGGAGTGAGGGGGTGGTGGTAGGGGAAAGTATTTGTGGGGGGGAGTGGGAGTATGGGGATGAGGGGGTTGGGATGGGAGTTGGGGGGAAGTGGGGAAGAGTATTGGTATGGGGATGTGGGTGGGAGTGTGGGGGTGAGGGGTTGGGGTGGAGGGTTTGGGGAAGTGGGTGGTAGGGGGGATGTTGATGTGGGGGTGGGAATTTCCTTGCTGGACTGGCAGTAGAGTTCAGTCCCTTCTGCTATATCACCTCTGGCTTGGTGAATTTAGGGTTTTATGGTCTCTCCTTACTTCTCATGAGGTGCCACCACCGCAGGGGGCTAGAGTCAGGATGCCCATCTAGTACACAGGTTACTGGAGATTTTGTTTCCCTGTAGGAATTTTCAAAGTTCCCCAAAATATGAAAGCATTTTACAAATGTTATGCATCTCATCCAAAGACCTTCATTAGCTGGTCATGGTGGAGCATGCCTGTAATCCCAGCACTTGGGAAGCTGAGGCAGTAGGATTGCCACATGTTCTAGGTCAGCCTGAACTACATAGCAAGACCCTATCTCAGATAGATAGATAGATAGATAGATAGATAGATAGATAGATAGATAGATAGATAGATAC
>JAQHUG010000040.1:3840414-3903119 GCA_028555095.1 Dicrostonyx torquatus
CAGGAGGATCATCTTTGGCCGGATACCGAGTTAGGAGGTCAACCTGGTATAGTGCAACCCTGAGTTAGAAATAAGGAGGGGAGCCCGGAGTGGTGGCGAACACCTGTAATTTCAACACTTGGGAGGCAGTGGCAGGTTGACCTCCTTGAGTTCGAGGCCAGCCTGTCCTACAGCGCGAGCTTCAGGGCAGCCTGGGCTACGCAAAGAAACCCTGTGGGGGGGCTGGAGAGATGGCTCAGAGGTTAAGAGCATTGCCTGTTCTTCCAAAGGTCCTGAGTCCAATTCCCAGCAACCACATGGTGGCTCACAACCATCTGTAATGGGGTCTGGTGCCCTCTTCTGGCCTGAAGGCATACATACAGACAGAATATTGTATACATAATAAATAAATAAATATTAAAAAAAAAGAAACCCTGGGGGGTGGGAAAACAGAACGGGACAGGAAATGCCGCCCCCCCCACACACACACAACGTCCCAACTTCCACGCCTTCGCCACACCTTCGGCACGCCTTCGCCGCGTGACTCAACCGGCAAGCTTGAGCCTCGAACTCACGGTCCCGCCAATCCCGCCTCCGCCCACGCTCCTTGGGCGCGCCGCCAGGTGTCGCCTAGGCAACGGGCGCGCGCCCGCCCGAGCGCGGAACCCGAGAAGCGGCAAGCGGCGCGCGCAGCCGGTCATCTCTTTCTAGCCCAGGCCTCTTCCACTAAGCTCCGCCCAGGCCCCGCCCCCTCGGAAGTGCCGGTGAGCCTTCTCGCTATTCGATTGGTCCTTCCGTAAGGAGGGCGGAGCTCACGGCGAGGCGGGGTGCGTACTTCCGGCTGCCGGCTTGACATGCAGAAGCCGCGGCTCGGGAGGCTGGGGTTGCGGTGGCGGCGGGCGGCGGGCCTTGGGGTGCGGAGCGACACGGCCTAGCGCGGCGGACGGCCGAGGGGACGCGGGCAGCCGGCCCGGCCCGCCATGGAGATGGAGAAGGAGTTCGAACAGATCGACAAGGCCGGGAACTGGGCTGCCATTTACCAGGTGCGGAGCTGGGGCCCCTAGGCCGCGCAGTCTTCTCGGCTCTCCGGGAGCAGGAGACCCCTGTCGCGCGGCTTCGCCGTCTAGACCCCCCTCGGGGCTAGTACGCCTTCCCCCTCCCATAGCCGCCTGCATCTTTCCGCGGACCGTGTCCTCTCCTGAGCCCCCACCCCCACCCCGACCCCAACATGGCCCAGCCACCCTTTGTCCCCACTGGTCCACACCCCCGCTGCTTCCTTGTCTGGACCGGACCACCTCAGGCCCTCTTCCTTTGTCTCCCGGGGAGGGAGGTGAGCTCGGCAACACCCCACCCCACCCCCGCACATTTCCTTTGCTCTGGCCTTGGTGTGCGGTCGTGGAGGCCCCAGGATGACAGCCCCCTTACCCCTTCCTGTCCATTCATTTGTTGGTCGTGAGTTGGGGAGTCTGTTCGGCTCTAGGCACTGGAGATGGTGTATGTTGAATGCTACCGTAGTCTTACCCTGCCCCAGAGAGGCTTGGAGTATCAGACACTCAAATACAGATCATCGTAGCTGGTGACAAGTGTTGGGAAGAGAAAGACATGTTAAGGTGGGGGTGACTGAACCCAAAGGGCCTGCTGCCTTGGAGAGGGGGATTAAGGCAGGGCTGTTAGAGAAGGAGGTTTACTCTTTGAACAGAACAGGGAGCGGCAAGCCGTGAGATTAGACGGTTAACGTAGGGGGACACAGAACCCATTCCTCCGGTTGCCAAACTCTTTCCTTCCAGGCAGGGAAATGAGATGATTTTAACGCTCTGTAAATGGCCTCGTTCCTTGATGAGTGTCTTTTATCCTTCTGTCGTGGGCTGAGAGGGGCCTGTTTTCTGAGATCCGGTCTGCTTGAGGGTGTCTGGTAGTACATAAATAAAATATTATGAAAGTAGATTCTCTCTCTCTCTCTCTCTCTCTGGCTATGAAACAGCGAATTGAAAACACAAAGATGTCTTTACGAGCAACTAAGTCCTCTAAAGAAAATAAGTCTTCCGATTAAATGTCAGTGCGGGGGTTGTGAGGATTAACCAAAACCACACTCGCCCAGCATCTTAAATAAGCATGTGCAAAATAGATCCTGTTCCTTGTGTAAAGGGAGCAGGCAGTTTATTCTGCTTTCAGCTTTTGGGTTCAAAGGCAGCGGGTAAGACCCATCAGCTGGAGAATTGAAGTCTATTTTGAGCTTCACTTGGAAAAGTAAAAAGCCTCAGGCTGCTGTGTGGTGTGCTGGACTGACAAAAGCTTTTTTTGGGTGGCCTTGATTTCCAGATTCCTTGACAGGGTTCTTACTTGGGCTGTGATGTGGGTCAGCTTCTCTCGGGCTGGTATTTATAGCTAGTGTAATCTATGTAAGTAGAACAATCAATAGCAACGTTTGTGTTCCAGGTCTAGTCTCTGAGACAGTTGGATGGATTCCACTAAGGAGTCAGATCTGTGGGCAGATTTTCCACATCAGATTGAGTGCGAGGGTAAACCAGGGTGACATCGTGTGGAAATTGTCGTGTCAGTCATTCTGAAGCGCGGATGGTGTTCACTAAACCGACTGGCCCAAGTGGAGACAGTTGGATCTTAAATACTGAAATAGACTGATCTGATAGCACATTTGTACACTCTTAGGTCGGAGTGGCCTGCCCGGACATCTCAGCCTTGTTAAGGCTGTGTTAAGAATGCTGCTGGCCCCAGCCGGGCGGTGGTGGCGCACGCCTTTAATCCCAGCACTCGGGAGGCAGAGGCAGGCGGATCTTTGTGAGTTCGAGACCAGCCTGGTCTACAAGAGCTAGTTCCAGGACAGGCTCCAAAGCCACAGAGAAACCCTGTCTCGAAAAACCAAAAAAAAAAAAGAATGCTGCTGGCTCGGAGTGGGCTGCCTTTGAAATCATTTCCCTCGTGTTCTCCAATTTCTCTACCACATTTAAGCCCCCACAAGTTAGTAAGAGGTCAGAGTCTCCACAGCTTGTTCTAAGTGCTTCCCCCCACACCATGGGCTTTCCTGTTGCTGATATTTGTATTTTCTAAGATGGATATGGAGGTACGTCCCTGTTTTACATTTTAAAAGTAGCTCTTTATCTTACAGTTCTACCTTTTTTGGTTGGCTAGTTGTTTTTTTGTTTTTGTTTTTGTTTTTTCCCCTAAGACAGCGTTTCTGTGTGTAACACTTCTGGCTGTCCTGGAACTCAAAGAGATCCGCCTGCCTCTGCCTCCTGAGTGCTGGGATTAAAGGCGTGTTGTCACCTAAAGGCAATTTATCCAAGCCATTATTTTCTTGAGTTCAAAGAAATGTGTTGAAATGGTAGTGAAGAAATTGGTAGAAAATGGAAGGATTTTTGTTTGTTTTGTTTTAATAAATGTTTGTTAGTGTGTCAAAATAAGGGCAGCATTATCCAAAGTCCTATTTGAGCTTGTCATAGTTAGAAAGGCGTGTGTAGCTTTGTTACACTGTATAAGCACAGCAACGAAATAATTTCTCCTTATTCTAATTTCTTTTCTACTTAGACCAAAAAGATCTACAGACTCTGTAACAAATGGTCAGAGAACAAACAGTGACATGGACTTTTGAGTGCTGGAGACTCGAAAGTGTGGCAGCCTAAGAAAAAAATATCTTCAGGCAACGAGTCTTGGAGGGAGCCTGGGCATTTCTCACCTTTACTGCTAGCTAACAAGTGGCCAACGCTGTGGACTGTAGTTTAGGCCTGTAGAGTCAGGGTTGTTTGCATATGGAAATAGTCTTAAGAATTGCTTTCTACCGTTCAGAATTTGCAAAGGGATTAATTTGCAAATGTTTTAGTGGGAAACTTGGCTTGATTGTACGGAAGGAGTATGGACACTGCCCTCCTTCAGTGGCTGGAAGAGAGTGCTGGTCAGGGCTTTGATTTTGCCACTTCCAGTGAATGATTAGTTTCAGATGAAGAGCATCTCCCACCCCAGTAGCTCCTGACTTGAAGGCAAGACAACTCCTCTACAGGCAGGCATTGTATGGTGGGGCACTCTTGTTATAGCTGCCTTCATACAAAAATACAGCCTACTGGGTTAAAGTCCTGTTATATCAGTAATGCCCTAAAATTCCTAACTGTTCTAGACAGCTGATGCTGTCATGCTCCAGGAGATGCCTTCCAATAATGTTTATTTAGACACATTGACTTTAAAGGTGGGAGATGTGTTTATAGTTTGTGTAGAAAAGAAAAACTTATACACTACGATTCATTTTGATGTGTGTTTGTGTGTGGGGTATATGACATGGAGATTGGGAAGTTCTTAGATTTATTTATTTATTTAATTTATTTTGGTTTTATGAGACAGGGTTCTCTGTGTAACAGTCCTAGCTGTCCTGGGACTAACTCTTGTAGACTTGGCAGGCCTTGAACTCACAGAGATGAATTTACAGAGGCCTGCCTCTGCCTCCCGAGTGCTGGGATTAAACGCGTACGCCACCACCACCCCGGCAAAGTTCTTAAGATTTTAAGTGACCCCTGAGACCTAAATGTTCTTGCTTGGCCTGGTTTGTATAAACTAAATTTAGGTTTCTGATGGGCACTTTGAGGAGATGTGAGGCCTTTGAAATTGTCTGGGCTGGTAGGAAATTAGCAGGGAGTTCCAGCAGAGCCAGGAGGGACAAACCCCTTGTTTGCCAACCCCACCGCGTTTACAGTAGCTGGGCGCTCTGGGGAGTGAGTGGGACCCATTCAGTGTCTGATCCAGCAGCTGGGGTAGTGGGAAGGCAGGGAAGAGCAAATAGTTTTCAACGACCAGATCCCTCTGCTGGGCTCCTGGCCTGCCTTGCTGCGTTTGCAGTTTAGTAGGAACCACGGGACCTGGTACTTTTGAGTAATGGAATGAAATGCTGGTGTACTGAGCGCTGAGATGGAAATGATGAGAAGCTCCCTGTGGAGGCTTTTTGGATGATAATCTACTGAGATAATTGTCTTTCCTCTTTGTTTTCTCTTTTGGTGGTGCTAGAATGGTACCTTATGCGCTCGCTCTAGGCAAGCATTGTACCCCTGAGCCACCTCTCTGGCACTTAGGGATTTTGTTTGATGTTTTATGAGATGCATCTTGCAGTGTGGCCCAGCCTGGACTCTGATAAACATGAGCTGCCACACTCCTCCCGCCCCCCACACATACATTTTCTAGGCTCGTCTAGAGCCCTTCCTTGTGTATTTTGCCTTTCCTTCTTTTCCTGCAGCACTGGTGTGCATTTCCAGCAGCAGCTAATACTGCAAGAAGACTGGGCATGTTCTAAAAACCCGGAGTCCTGTCCTGTCTGAGTCATTGCTTCTGGGATGACTCTGTACCTACAGTGCCCTGAGTGGGTTTTGAGTAGACCGGAGTGCTTGACTTGAGTAGCTCTGAGAGTCCCTCCCCTACCTTCCATTGCTTGGTCACCCTGTCACCCACCTTGGTGTTCTCAGTGCCCATAAGCCAGCCTACACTTATGTGTCCTTCACACTGCAGAGATGACAAACTGATTGCCTTTATTTTGTTGTGTGTACAGCCTGTGTGTGTGTGTGCATGTGCACCTGGGCATGTATCTGTGCTATAGTGTACATGTAGAGGTCAGAGGACAAGCTTGGGTGCTGGTTTTTGCTCTTCCATCTTGTTTATAACAGGGTGTCTGTTTCACTGCTGCTTATGCCAGGATGTCTGGCTTATGAGCTTCCGAGGATTCTGGTCTCCCATCTCATCCAGCAGCACTGGGCTTATAGGCAGCTAGCACTCTGTCCCAGCTAGGATTCTGGTCTCCCATCTCATGTAGTGGCTGGCACTGGGGCTATAGGCGGCTCTCTGTCCCAGCTTTCCATGGGTTCTGGGGATCCAGACTCCTGTCCTCATACCAGTATAACAAGCACTTTGCCCACTGAGCCATCTTCCTAGCCCAAACTGATTGCTTCCTAATCTAGCCTATCAGGTTCTTCACCCATAGACCTTGCAATTTATTGCTAATGTACTTTATTCCCCCCCCCCCCCAGACAGAGTTTCTCTGTGTAGCCCTGACTAACCTGGAACTGGCTCTGTAGACCAGGCTGGCCTTGAGATCCTCCTGCTGCTGCCTCCCAAATGCTGAGATTAAAGGCATGCACCACCACCTCCTGGTTGACTTTACTTGTTTTATTAATAGCTCGAAGTTGGGTCTGATGGTGCATGCTTTTAGCCTTTAATCTGGGAGGCAGAGACAAGTAGATCTCTATGAGTTTGGGACCAGCCTGGTGTACCTAGTGCGTTTCAGGACAGTCAGAGCTACATAGTGAGACCTTGTTCAAAAACACAAAACAAAAAACAATAGCGCTGAGCCTGTCACTTCTGTGTGATTGCTTTTGATACTTTCATGACACCCGTTAAGTCCACATTCAGTGCTGTGATTCACACATTTTAATTTTGGGAAATAAGATATGGTTCTCTGTCAGTCAGCAGCCTTACCAAACCTTGTGTTTTTCAGACTCCAGTTGGTAAAGGCAGGTGTTGTTCAGCCCATCTCACTAGACCATCTCGGTGTCAAGGGAGGAGTGTAACTTTCTCCTCTTCTGATGTTCTCTTTGGCTGGCAGTGTGTTACAGTCTCAGCTAGAGCCAGATGGCTCCTATTTCTCTGCCTCGTTTCTTCACTCCCCCTTTCTCTCCCTCCCTTTAATAAAAAGAACCTGAACTAACTGACCATTAAGTTTACCTTAAGTAATAAAAGTTCTTATTGTTCTTGAAATAACCCTTGTAAAACTGAAGACATCCACCAGCTCATACAGTTAGGCTCAGAAATTTATAGGCTTGCTAGTGTGGCTAGCAGCTTAAAAGAGTTGGTGGTTTTTTGGTTTTTTGTTTTGTTTTTGTTTTTTCTTTCTTTCTCAAGGGACATTCAATGTTCTCACTGAGAGGGCTCCCTGGAGTGAGCAACCTGGGAAAGTGAGTCCAGCCACAGTGAGGCACCCCTTCTCGAGTCAGTGCTTGGGTGGTTTTCCTGTAAAAGACAGAGGAACTGACTCTTGAGAGTTCACGAAAGCGGGTGCCCAAGGGGCAGCTGCCCTTATGTTGTAATTTTAGAGAGAGCCCACATCTGCTCTCAGCTTCATTTGAATAAGATGAGAGTTTACACATCTGCTGGCCTCCAGGAGAAAGTACCTAAGTCCCCACCACTGGACAGAACCATCCACTCTGGAGACACCCTGCCGCTCCACAGTTTCCCTTTCTCAGCTCCACAGACACCTCAGCGGTTTTTCTTCTCTTCCTTTAGAGACAGGGTCGTAGGCATCCCGGGCTAGCTAAATATCAAACTGACCCCCCTTTTCTGTAGTGTGTGCTGCTGTGCTGGGTTTATGCAGTGTGCGTGTGGTGGGGTATGAATCGCAGGTCCCCTAGGCAAACACTCTGCCAACTGATCTTCCCTCCCCCAGTCCCTAATTCCCTTTATTTTTGACACAGGTTTTCACTATGGAGCTCATGTTGCCCCGAAGCTCACAATTCTGCCTCAGTCACTGAATTCCTGGGACTACAGGCATGTACCATCATGTCTGATACATCCCAAGCCTTTGCTGACAGCCCAAAGATTTTGAATGTCTGAAAACTGGCAACAAGGACCACCATATCGCTCAGACTGCCTTTCCCCCTAATAGCCAGAGTCTAATACTCCTATGACACTGTAGACAGAACCATGCTCTCATGCGTGAGTGATGTTCAGCCTTGTATGTGATGTTCAGCCTTGTATGTGATGGTCCAGTTTCAAATGCTCAGGAAACCATCAGTCTGTGACTGGCGTTTCTTAGATGCCAATACTCTAAGTAGTGAGTGCCTTAGGTAGACCCCAACTCTTCACTGTGCATTCAGAGTCGGCTAAGTGGTGGGTCTCAGTGTTCTCTGGGAAATGCATCCAAGCCCATGCCACCTGGTAAAGGGGCCTGGGGGGCCAAATGGTCTCATGTCCCCAGGTCCTTCTCTCTCAGCCAGACCTGGATTTTTGTTTGTTTGTTTTAAAGATTTATTTATTATGTATACTGTGTTCTGCCTGTATGGATACTTGCAGGCCAGAAGAGGACACCAGATTTCATTGTAGATGGTTGTGAGTCACCATGTGGTTGCTGGGAATTGAACTCAGGACCTCAAGACCTTTTGTTTGTTATCAGGCCATCTCACTGCCCAGCACACCTCATCCCAAGGAGGAAGCTAACTTAAATAGTGACTGAATTCCAGCCACCAGCTTGCTGTTCATTCTGAGCCTCTTAACCTCTGAGCCATCTCTCCAGCCCTTTTGTTTGTTTTTTGTTTTTTGTTTTTTGTTTTTTGTTTTTTTTTTAATAGAGAGAAGCCTGGGCTGTGTCTGTGGCTTTTGTGGCTTAGTGGTGGCACTGGCCAAGGGGATGAGTGCAGCAAACTGGGCTCCCAGAGTCCCATTCTGAAGATGCATTGATCAGAGAGGGGGTCTCCTTGCCATATCTCTGTCTGGAAATGGTTTCTTGTGCCTTTTTTCTGTTTCAGTGTTATGGACACACCATTTCCTTTCCAAAGAGTGTTGTTTATTTATTTGTGTGTTCACCCATGTGTCAAGTCAGAGGACAGACTGAGGAAGTTGGTTCTCCCCTTCCATTTTTGGGCCCTGGTGACGGAACTTGGGTCACCAGCTTTGGCAGCAGGTGCCTTTCTTTACTTATCAGGCCATCTCACTCACTGCCCAGCACACCTCATCCCAAGGAGGAAGCTAACTTAAATAGTGACTGAATTCCAGCCACCAGCTTGCTGTTTATTCTGAGCAGACTGGCTGCTCGAAAGACACGTGCTGCAGCAGAGTGTCTGCAGCAATGCGCATGTCGGTGATGTGATCTCAGATGGAGTTACTTCTGAGCACAGCCTCGTTCAGTCGAATAAATAAAAGAACTGACTGAGAGCGTGTCAGTAAGCCCCACACACCAGCCGAGCATTTGTCGTGTTGTGGGTTTGCCCCTTGTAATTTGTGTACTGTTCTACTATCCCAGTAGAGTTTTTTGCTTCTAGAAGGATAAACACAAAGCAGACCCTCTGTGGGTCAAACGTGTGTGACTGGGTTTTAGAGGGAAGGGCCTGTGAGAAAACACCAGTGGTTGCTGTTGCTGCTGCTTTTTTTTTCAAGGTGTGTGCCTGTCTTTCTCAATGTCTGGGTGCAGGCAAGCATATGTATTGCAGGTTCCCACATAGGCCAGAAGAGGGCGTAGGATTCCCTGCAGCTGGAGTTACAGGTATGCGATGCCATTGGTGCTGGGCACTGTACTGCCGTCTTCTGGGAGAGCATCCTGTCTCTGCAGCTCCTGATGTTACTGTGAGGAGGGCATTTTCTTGCGTAGTTATTACTTTGGGTGTTGCCATTGATTGCTCTTTGGTGCAGCTTGAGTGAGACCTCTGCTGTGATTGCTCTCCTATGCCTAATAGCCTTCTGCCACCTTGTAGAAGGATGGAGCCATGTGGCACTGAGGAGGAAGCTGTCAGTCACATGAGGCCACATCTCTGGGCAGCCCTAGTTACAGCAGGTGATTTAGCCTCACCAGCAGGTTCACAGTTCTCTTGAACTTGAGAATCCACCATCTCTTGAAGCTGAGTTTCAGAGGGTTCTCTGTCCCAGTCATGTGCTATATCCCAGCCTTTCTAGATTGCTGGTGTTACCAGCCTGTCCCCAACAAGACAGCAATGTCCATGGGTTGGTAAAGGGCAAGGAGATGGACCACTCCAGAGACAGTTTCAGGACAGCATCCACTTTATTGTACGTGAGCAACCATTTACACTGTGGAAGCCTGTTGTAAGGAGGGAGCAGCAGGCTGTGTCCTGCCCGGCTCCTGGTGGCGGCGGGCTAGCTTACATTCGAAATAATCACACGAAAATTGTATTAATTAAATTACTGCCTGGCCCATTATCTCTAGCCTTTACTTGACTAACTCTCACATCTTAAACTAACCCATTTCTAGTAATCTGTGTATCACCACGAATTGTGGCTTACCGGCATGAGTCTAATCTACATCCATCTCGGGTAGGAACATCATGGCATCTGCCACACTTCCTTTCTTCCCAGCCTTCTGTTCTGTCTACTCCACCCATCTAAGGGCTGACCTATCCTACAGGCCAAGGCAGTCTCTTTATTAACCAATGAAAGCAACACAAAATACAGAAGATCCCTCCTACACCATGTGCCTACTGGCTGTGGTTTGATTTTAGCACATTACCTTGGAGTAGACAGTGAACACTCATACACCAGGGTCTCTCTGTAGAAGAAGCACATGAGAGATGTGGAAAGTACAGACTGGTCCACGTGCTACTCATACTATTTCAGAATTGAGTGTTCTGACTTCAGGAGCATGGTGTGCCAGGTAGGCTGGCTGCCAGGTGATGCCTACTCTAACTACTTACTATGTCTTATGTAGCACAAATAATAAAAACCCAGAGACAAATTGGGGTTCAACCCGAAAACCAGAAAAGCAAAGCAGTCAGGCCACTGACTTACCTCTACTTAAGAGAAGTCTTACCTCTACCAAGGCCGGGCAACTCCAGAGTAAACAAACTAAGCTTCTCCTCTCATTTCATATTCCCTCTAGTGCTGGAAGTAAAGGTATGAGCCACCACCACCTGGAGTTGTTTCTGCATTGATCTTGTGTAGCCCAGGGTAGCCTTGAACTCACAGAGACCCATCTGCCTCTGTCTCCCGAATCCTGGGATTAAAGGCGCATGTCACCATTGCCTGACCTCTAGTGGCTTTAGCTTTGCTTCTGGCCTTCAGGTAAGATTTCTTTATCAAAATACAAATAATATACCACTCCGGTCTTCCTGTGTTTCTCATGGGTAAATCCTAGAAGCATCAGCACCGTGGGCAGTATGTAAAGTCTGTTCACAGTGCAGAGGACTGCCCACGTTTGCTCTGCTCTCTGCTAGTGGGAATGCTTTGCCAGTTTGAGTGACACCATTGAAGCTGGTCAGGAGCAGAGAGCAGGCCAGCTTTATTCTCTGTGAACTTGAACCACCTCTCCTCATCCCAAATAAACGTATTACAAAATTGATGAAAGCAATTGTGGTACGGAGGGAATCACCATTAGAAGCCAAAGGTTGACAAGCAAGTGGCTTTTCATGAAGGGTTGCTCTTCAGCCAGTCCGCCTTTGCAACTTGCTCCACCCCTTGGTGGCAGCCACCATGGTTTTCTCAGTAAAGCTGTCGGAAGATGTTGCTTTTGAAAGATGGGAGTGCCTGGCCTTAGTAGACAGGCCTAGGGAGGTAAAGGAGCATGGCATTTCCCAGCTGCTGTTGCCATGCAATTGGAGATGGGTGTGGGCCATCTTCCACAACTTCCTGTCTTCAGTGTGACAGGGTGGCGGTTCTCTAACCACTGAAGAACTGTGTGAAACATGCTTTTTATTTTTCAGGGCAAACCGGGCTCTAATGGCTGCCCTTGGCTCACCTTCAGGTCAGCGAATTGCCACCCTTGGCAGTGTCCATTCAGTGTCCAGGGGCCAGGGCCCGTCTGGGCAGAGGAGCGGCAGAGCCAAATGTCCCTTCATCTTTCTCTTGCAAATGTCTTTACTGCTGGTGTTATAGATCATAAAGGAAGTGATGAGTATCCGTGGTCTGTGCTAACTTTAGTCTCCTGTTCACAGCTCGTTTTATGGCCTTCACCATTAAGGCTCACTTTCTAGAGAGACACATTTGAATGTAGGGCACTGCCTGTGTTCTGCCCTCGGCTCTGTTTCAGAAGCTGTCTTCTTGGTGCTCTGGGGCAGCTGCAAGTGGGAGCCTGGGGAGATTATTTCCACACTGACTCCTTTGCTCAGCGACACCCTCTTGTCCCAGCAAGTAGCTCTGCTCTTTGTCTGAAGTATGCAGCTTTTGCCAAGGGGATCAAAGGCAGTGTGCCACTCAGAGACTGCTGACTGAGAGGCCTTCCTCAGCCTCCTCCGCGTTATAGGGCATTGTTTGTCTTTGGTTCTGGTTACTCTCAGCAGGACTCTGAGTCCCAGGCTCTGAAGCTGTCCTTCACCATCCACCCAGAACAGGCACGCCCAAAGATAAGGGACAATGAGATCAGGTTCCCACACAGGCTGCTCTGGGTCTTTGAGAAGTTACCTGGGGTCCAATCTGTGGCATGCAGGCTGAGAACAACCACAGCCTGACAGCATAGCCTGCATCTTTTGCCCCCAACTGTAGTCATTTGAAGAATTAGAAGAGATCTGGCATTTCTAGAAGAATGGAGACTTTGTGTTCTTACCCTAGGTTTGGCATCACTGTGGCTGCTTTGTGATCCTGCTCATCTCCAAGAGGGACATAAACTTTGAAATTTCACAATACCCCAGTTAGAACCATAAGAACCTTTTGTGCATCCTTAGAAAGAAGATGTCCTTTGAGGCTGTAAATCAGTATGGTTTTTCTTTTTTGTTTTTGTTTTTGTTTTTTTCGAGACAGGGTTTCTCTGTGGCTTTGGAGCCTGTCCTGGAACTAGCTCTTGTAGACCAGGTTGGTCTTGAACTCACAGAGATCCTCCTGCCTCTGCCTCCCGAGTGCTGGGATTAAAGGCGTGCGCCACCACCGCCCGGCTAAATCAGTATGTTTTATAAATTCCTAAATGTAATGAATGTGAGTGAAAAGTTGCCTTTGACATTCTTGTGTCTGAAGCTGCAGATGTTGGGTTTTGTCATCAGACCCCAGCCTCATTCTGCCTTATTCGGCACAGTACCCACCGTCTGAGTTCTCTCTGAGCCCAGGTTCTGTGCAGTGCCTTCACACAGGGTCTGTAATAAGGAGTGTTTGTGGAAGACCGTTGGGTCATAGAGCCTCAGTATTCTTCACCAGCTCCCCAGTGACTCCAGTCCATCTTTCCAGTTACTGCTAGTGTGGCCACTGCCTGAGCTTCCACATGCACAGCCTCCCTGGGTCATCAGGATGATTGGATTGTAGAGCTGACTTTTGCCTGACTTTGTAACCTCCTTCCTGGATGTCACTAATTGACTCTCCACAGTCATTTGCTTGGTCTGTGCACTATTTTTAGAAAAAGGAGCCTATTGGGGTTATATTTTGATGCGGCTATGGAGGAAGCTTGATATGCCTTAGAACCAGGGTCCTGCTGTGTGAACTACTTTGGCCCTGGTCCTGGAGCCAAGGGTCACTGCTTTGGTTGAACGTGTCTGCAGTCTTCACTTTGTCTCAGTCCGTGGGCTTATGTTGTCCCTGGTGCTGTGTGCTGCCTCCTCGGAGCCTCGAGTCATAGCAGGTTGGGGTTCTTCAAGTACATTGTTAGTGCTGGCCCTGGCCGGTGTTTGGTTTGGAACATGGTTGGTGTGGTGTCACTAACAAAATCAGAGTAGAGGGGGAAGGTGGCCTAAGGGAGGGAGGGAGATCCCCTGACTGCACAATACAGAGTAAGACCACCGTCTGCAGGCTCCTTTCCTGCCAGCCTCCTTCCATTCTCAGGCTCCTGCTACTTTAAAGGAAGTTGGAAGCTGTCATCACTGTTTTTCCACCACAGACAACTGAGTGTGATTTTATTTTTGTCCCATGTTCAGCTGTTTCCAAGAACTTTTTCTGTGTGCATGTGGTGGTGTGTTTTATAGTCTCCTTATGTAACCCAGAATGGCCTCACATCTCCTTATGCCTTGCTCTCCCTGGTGCTGGGATTGTAGTCCTGTGCTATATGCTTGACTTTCAAGACCAAGCAGGCAGTTAAATTCAATGGGCCCTGTGGGAAGAGTAATATATCCAAGTTTGCTTGTGCTGAGAAATGCTAGAAGCTTGTTTTAATGCCTGGCTCCATGGCTTGTTAGGTAGAGTGCTATGTGTCAAGTGTTTGAGCTTGTGCTTAATGATTTCTCCAGTCTGTCCCCTCTGTCCAGGGCTGAAGTCAGCCTTGGAAGACTTGCATAGAGAGAGTAGTAAAAGCAACGACAGTCCCCTCAAGCAAATTATGGGACAAGCTTTCTCTGGAACACCTGTAACTCATTGAGATGTGTGTGTGCAACAAGAAAAAAATGAACCATCGTTATTGGCAGCTCTTCACACTGTGAAACAGTTGGCTCTTTGTTCTGAGCTCTGTACCTTCCCTCACAAAGCTGAGTCCCCGAAGGACGACACCAGTTCTGCATCACTGGGCAGATGGCACGGTCTCAGCTCAGGTCTAGCTTCAGGACTCTCGGTGTTCTCAGCGGTGCTCTTCTAGCTCTAGGACCCCCATGCTCTGTGATAGGCAGTGCTGGGATCAGGAAGCTCCCTGCCCTTAGGAGCTTGTGACACGTGACAGAGTTCCGGGTCACAGTGATAGGAGCTCTGCTCCCATGAGAGCTAGGAATTCAGGTGGAGAACAACTCCTGTCTCCTCATGTGTTCACACATTTCCCCTGCCTTCTTTTTATCTGTCCCCTCTGTCAGGGTGACATAATGGAGGTGCCAGCATTTAAAGACGGTGGACAGTGGCTCTGTCACATGTCAGTCTACATTACTAGACAGGAGCACCGGTGTCCATTGTGATAAAGTAGCCTCTCCTGCACAGAAAATAAAAGACTCCCAGGAAGAATCAGGGCCTGACGATTAGCTATTCTAGTGTGCACAAAGCCCTGGGTTTGATCCCCATCTCTGCATGAACCGAGCGTGGCAGCACATGCCTAGAATCCCAGTGCTGGGGAAGTAGAGGCAGGAGGAGCTTCAGCTCTACAGTGAGTGCCAGCCTGGGATACGCAAGTTCCTAGTATGAAAGAAGTAAACACACTTCAGACAGTAGCTGTCTTCTTCCTGAGAATACACTGAAGGTATGAGTGTGGTCAGCCCTTAGTCTGCAGCAGGCACTGAGAGTAAAGGTCTCAGGTGCTTGTGGGTTTTAAGGGATATTTTTAATGGTGTTGGGGTGGCTCCTCCTAACATATGGTCTGTTTACTAGTAGTTCTTGTTATTCACGTGGTTTCCTTTGAGTGACTTTCAAGTATAATACCTTGTAAGAAGATTTAAGATCATTGGCACCTTTTTAATTCCAGGGCAGGATCTCTGAGTTTGAGGCCACCCTGGTCTACAGAGCAAGTTCCAGGACAGCCAGGGATACACAGACAAACTCTGCCTCAAAAAAAAAAAAAATATATATATATATATATATATAATCATCTATTTTGTTGTTGTTACTATTATTACAGTGTTCTAGGTTGGACCTCAACCTTCACACTTGCTAGGCAAGTACTCTACCCCTGAGCTATATCCCTAGCCTTCTTTCTACTTTTGCATTTGGGTATGTATGTCTGTATCTGTGTGTCTGTGTCCATGTGTTCTGTGTGTCTCTGTTGAATGTATGTGAAGATCAGAGAACAACTTGCAGGAGTTGGTTCTCTTTCTACCATGTGGAGCCTAGGAATCAGGGTGTCAGGCTAGGTGACAGAGTGCCTTTATATACTGTGCATTCTCCCCAATCCCCACTTTTGTAATTTAGTTAGAGTTATCTCACTTTGAATGGCTGAGTCACAGATGTTTAGGCATTTAACCCTTCACATAGGATTACAGCTTGTGAGACTTGTGGTTAAGTAAATTTAAAAGCAAAAATTATCTCAAGTAGCTGTGGATAGCTTACTGCTTACTACCAGTTTTCTATTTACAGTCATCAAACTCCTGACCACATAGAAGCAGTCAAAGCTAATTATCTACAGACACCATCTTTCTGAAAGCCTCGACTGTTTACTTTGGGGATGTTGGTGGTGCTAGGAATTGAACCTATGGCCCCTTGTGTGAGGCTAGTGTCCTACCACTGAGTTATAGTCCTAGCCCTTCTTTCCTTCTTTTAATTCTGGTTATGAAGCTTATGTGTAGAAGAAGCCACAGAGCACATCACACTCTGTGTGTGTATGTGTGTGTGTGTTTGTGTGTGTTTGTGTGTGCGTGCGTGTGCACAAGCATGCAGTGCTGAGAATGAGTCCCAGAGCTTCTGCATGCCAGGCCAAGGCTCTAGCGCTGAGCCGTATCCTCGGCCAGTACAAAAACAATTCCTACATGAGAACACACAGCTGTAGCCCCAGCACTTGGGAGGCTAAGGCAGGAGGATTGTGAGTTTGAGGCCAGTCTGGGTTACACACAAAGATGCGTTCTCAGAACAGAAGCAAATGGCTGGTTACTAATGGCTTGAAGACCTCAGAGAGGGTTTTCCCTACTGGTGGATGACGACCTAGAACAAGCAGTGCCTGCTTTGTCTCAAGGTGGAGTGACTTGGGTCATAGCTGTCCCCGTCTGGTTTTACTGTGCCTTTATGTGTATGTCTGAGTAGTTATCTTAGAGCACATGTGGTAGAGCAGAGAAATTGTTGATAGACTCATGCCTGTGGACTGTTTGCGGAGACACAGTTGTCCGTGGGCCAACACTGGCACTAGACAAATGCCTTCAGGAGAGCAATGGAGTTTGCACAGTGCGAGCTCTGCCTCGCAGCTCAGTTCCTTGATTACTCTCTGACAGGAGAGGGAAACCTCTTGGGGTTGGAGAGGTGCGGGCCCACATTCGTGGTTTGGGGCTCTTTTGAGTTGCTGTGCTGGGTGGGAGGGTTTAGCCTGGCCTTGCTTGTGCTTCTTGGATTGTAAACTTGCCCTTCCCATCGTTCTCTGTTCCTCCACTTTACCTGGCTCCCTCTCAAGACTGCTGCACCACTCCTGGGCTGTGTCAGTGTCCTGGGAACCTTATGTTCCACATTTCCTTCCATGTCTGCCTCTCTTGGACATTCTTCAAGCCTAGATCTTACAGCTCCTCTGCCTACAGTGCCCACATCCATGGTCCTTCATTTATCTCCTTCCCCTTCTGTCTTTCCCTTGCATCCAGATTTCCAGCCGTTTCTTTCTCCATTTGCCAAGACTATGGGCAACCCCTATTTTAATTTTTTTGAAACAGGGTTTTTCTGTGTAACATAGCACAGACTGTCTTTAGTCTCATTTTGTAGCCCAGGTTGGCCTTAAACAGAGGCCTTCCTGCCTCAGCTTCCTGTGTTCTGTAGCTGCAGGTAGATTTTGCAGTAAATTAGCACTGTATCCGTTGTTCACCTTCCAGTTACTCCTAGGCACAGGGAAGCTGAGCTTCATGTTCTCAAGCCACTGACATAATGTCTGACACAGAGGTCCTCTGTGCTAGCCATCTTCCGCTTTTCTCACCCCGTGATGCTTCACATCCTGACTGAGCACCATTTAGTGTGGTTGACCTCTGCTTCCTTTCTCTGTTTCTTTCTTTTTCTTCCTCTGTCTCTCTGTTCTTCTGCCTCTCTCTATTTCTTTTTTCTTTTATTTTTTGTTTTTTGTTTGTTTGTTTGTTTGTTTTGAAACAAAATCTCTCTGTGTAGCTCCGGCTGTTCTGGAACTCGCTCTGTAGACCAGGCTGGCCTCAAACTCACAGAGATGCCCCTGCTGTGCCTCCAAGTGTTTGGATTAAAGGCCATTTTGCTTTGCTCTGTTGTGTTCTTGACCATTGTCACTGTGGAGTTGGGCATTGCACTCCTCATGGATGTGGGCAGCACTGAGAAAGCTCCCTAGAACTTCTTGAACATTGTCTTTGGTCATAGCTTTCTTTCTCTTTTTTTTAAATCTCTACCTCTCTGACTTATCCTGGGCCTGGATCCTGAATGTGTCCTTGTTTGTTCTTTAACTCCCTAATGTCACCCCAGCCACTGCCCATCTCTGTCTCATATATATTTTCCCTTAAATGCTGGAGGCCTTGAATTTAGAGCACTGGACACAGCATGCTCTGCCTTGGGTACAAGTTCGGAGGTTCTGTTCTGTCACTGTGAAACCTTGCATGTGCTGTCTGCCTTCCCTGGAGAGAATTCTTGTTCTTCCTCCCAGGTGCACCTGAGGCATCTCTCCCTGCACCCCTTCTGACTGCTCTTTCCCAGATCCGTGTTGGGTGCCTGGCTCCTCCCACAGCATTCAGTGTGACTGTGCTGTGACTGATGGTTGGTTACTTACTGTCCAGTCTGTTTGTGGTTTGTGTCTCACAGGGCTAGCACATAGAAAGTTCCTGTGTGCTGGGCCAGCAGGGAGGCCTAGGATTACTGCATTCTGTGTTTTCTTTCATGTTTAGCCCTATTGAGCTTAGAAACCCTTTCTGTGTACACTTGTTAGTGACTTTACAGAACTTTGCATGTGCCTACACTTCACCTCAGAGGGTCCATCTAGGCCATGTTGATGCTTGATGGGACCGAGTTCCTCTTTTGCATGCCCCTGGCACGCACAGGCGCTGCCACTCTAGCTTTGTGATCTAGGGCGCTGGCCCAGGGAGAGATGGCAGTGGTGGGAGCTGGGCTGAGCTGAGAGGAAGTGGAGGGACTGAGTCAGGCTGTCAGCCTGCAGGAAGCAGCTCCCATAGCATATGATTTTTGTAGCTGGGGACCTTCTAAACATGAAGAGCTAGCGAGAAGGGAGGCGTGTGTTCTCAGCATTTTGCCTATGTTGTCTCTGCATTTTCATTTGATTGGTATTTCCTGAGATTTTGATCTTGCCAAAAAGTGCCCAGCAAAAAAGCTCTGGGCAGGTGAGGTGTTTATCTGCATTTGAAATCTTCGCTCTCTTCTTGAAGTGTTGTCCTTGTCCAGTCCTGAAGTGGTCTTCAGTCAGTGATTGGCTGTTCTGGACTTCTTTCCCCAGGACTTACAAAATGAGTGGTGTGAACTGAATGGAGGAGAGGGAAGGCCTATAACAAGCTGGAAAGCCTTACTTTGCTGGGGATAAGCTGTCTAACCAGTGAGCCTCTCCAGTGCGGGAGGTTTTTCAGGGTGCTTGAGCCGCAGTGCATTTGACACAAGGGGATTCCTATGTGATTGCCTTTGAAACAAAGGCCCTTACTGTCTTCTGCCTTTGGGATGAGCAGAACTCCTCCTGTGAATACCTGACACAGAGGAGAGCAGCTTGATCAGAGGGCACAGAGCAGATGCTCTTCCCTGCTGGCGGGCAGCCTCTGATGTGCTGCCCTGGAGCCTAGGGTCTCCTTTCTTTAGCGTAGCTGAGTGTGAAGGGAGCAGACACTGTCCGCTCTGCTGATGTGCCCGGCCAACAAGCTCAGAGCTTTGACGCCTGGAAAAGCCCTCCTTAGGATTCAGGCTGAAGGGAGGGTGGAAGAGATGAGAACTGAACTTTGAGGACAGTGTTGTCACTGGACCCACACAGAAGCTGGGCTGGGGTGTATCTGAGCCCTGGTGCCCCACCTACAGTCCCCCTTTTTGTGCTGCTGTCCCCTTCCTGTGGCCACTGCTGTGACCACTAGCAGTTACAGACATGGAGGATGTTAGGGCTGCTTCCCTGTAAGAAGACAAGAATGT
Source organism: Dicrostonyx torquatus (assembly GCA_028555095.1). Lineage (NCBI taxonomy): Eukaryota > Metazoa > Chordata > Mammalia > Rodentia > Cricetidae > Dicrostonyx > Dicrostonyx torquatus. Next base: position 3,859,675 of record JAQHUG010000040.1, read on the forward strand.
GATGTTAGCCATGGACATGGTAACTCAGCTCTGTGGCTTCTTGAGTGTATCTAGTAGTGCATCATGGGCTACAGGCTAACCATAAGATGCTTGTTTGTCATTCTGGTCTGACATGGCTTCTGTCTGTCTCTGTGTTTGGGGATTCTCTGTACCCTGGCAGTGCCCATTGAAGGAGATGGCAGAAGCAAGCAGAGCTTATAGCCACAGAGGCGAGGAAACACTGAACAGTGGATGATAGCAATCTTCAGAAACAGGTTTTAAATGTCCTTGTGCTGAGAGAGGCTTTGGTGAAAGCTGTGCCAGGTCTTTGTGTCGTGGGATACCTGACCTTTGGGGCTCTGTGTTTATTACTCACTGCACAGCACCTTAAATCTTTCTTGGTCAGTTCACAAAACAATATTCAGATGGATTTTTTTTTCAGCTGGCATAGGGTCAGAATGGTAACCATGCATGCAAGCCCAGACAGTTCTCATCCACAGATGTGTCACGCCCCAGGAGCTCAGACATTGGTTGGCATTCTGGCTGTTTTCCTATAGAAACAGTGCAGGGAATGGAGGTTACAGTACACACCCTGCCCACAGCTGTAACCGCTGCCGTGTACCTGAGGGGTTCTGTTATTGCCACAGGATTTCACTTGGCAATTGTTCTTATGAGTGAGCATCATTGGAGTTCTGCCTGGAGGGTTGTGTCTGCAGACCCCTTCCCCTCCCTTCATCCCTAAGCCACTGGAGGTGATCTTCCTTCCTTCCTTCCCCTCCCTTCATCCCCGCCTTCTTTATACCTTAAAATCAGTTTGATGCTAAGGGATTAAAGAGTACAGGCTACATTTGGGGTGCAGGAAGTAGGTTTGAGCCCCAAAGACTATGCCATCAGGCTGGAGTTTCTAGGGCTGGAGAACAGTGGCAGGCTGCGCCTAGGGTGTCTGCATGACCTCCGCTTTCTGGATTCCCAGATGTGGGCATCTTGGGTTGCCTCTGGTTTACAGAGACACCTGTTTCTGAAATACATGGTTTGTTTTGGTAGCCTAGTGCAGATTTAAGTGGTTTGCTGGGTTCTCACGAGTAATGCTGCCTTGAGGGTTGTGGAGCTCAGGTGACTCATCACAGACATGCACGAACTTGGTGTCATTCTCCTCCCTGGGGATCCCATTGCACAAGATAGCAACTTTGAAAGGCAGTATCACTGCCCTCCATGCTGTTTCTTTCTTTTTTTTTTTAATATTTATTATGTGTACAGTATTCTCAGTATTCTGTCTGCATGTATGCCTGCAGGCCAGAAGAGGGCACCAGACCCCATTACAGATGGTTGTGAGCCACCATGTGGTTGCTGGGAATTGAACTCAGGACCTTTGGAAGAGCAGGCAGTGCTCTTAACTGCTGAGCCATCTCTCCAGCCCACCCCATGCTGTTTCTTAAGTTTTCAGACAAAGCCCCTCATGAGAGGCCATGACACTACACAGGACAGGCACTTCCTACCCACCAGTGCTTGAGAGCAGCCTGTACCAAACAAGTTCAGCCAAGGCTGTGACTGGATAAGTCTCTGGGAAGCAGCGCTCCAGTTCCTGATGGTTCCACTGAGTTTTACTGGGTGCAGGAAGCCTGGCAGGCAGCCTGTGACAGTTTGGTTTGTCACTTCAGTGTTCATTGCCCTCTTTCTGTACCCACAAATGGCCCAACTTGTCCTCCACCAGACATTGCCTGGGTCTGAGCTTCTGCTGGTGACCCCAGCTGGCCAAGGTGTCTTTGGGGACCTGCTCTAAACTAGCTGGTGAAATGCTAGTTCACACAGGCGTTTGTTTCCTAGCTTGGCATCTATCATTTCACCTGTCAAAGGATGGGAACACCAGAAGGGAAGGCTTGATGGACTGCCCCTGACAGGCCTGCCTGGGAGTGCTGCAGCAAGGAGGGGCCATTGAGGCCAGAGGGGACTGGTTTCCTGGGAGCACATAGTGCTCCTAAGTATGCCTGGCACAGTGTGGCAGAAGGGTCTTGGACTTTCCCCCGCCTAATAGTTGTGATCTCTGAGGGGTTGGCTTTAGCTGTGTAAGTTGTGTTCTGAACAGCACACTCTGCTGTTGGCTGATACCTCCCCATGAGCCTGGGCCTTCTCCAGCTCATGGCAAGTTTTTCTAAAAAAAAAAAAAAAAAAAAAAAAAGTATGTTAGTCCTAGAAATCGCTTACATGTCCAGCCTTTAACCTGTGCAAACAGCACATTTCATAAAAATGTATCATAAGGGGCTGGAGAGATGGCTCAGTGGTTAAGAGCATTGCCTGTTCTTCCAAAGGTCCTGAGTTCAATTCCCAGCAACCACATGGTGGCTCACAACCATCTATAATGAGGTCTGGTGCCCTCTTCTGGCCTGCAGGCATACATGTAGACAGAACATTGTATACATAATAAATAAATAAATATTAAAAAAATGTATCATAAGTCACATGTCCATAAAGTCTAATACATTTTCTAGTGCATTCTTTCTTTTTTTAGTTGGGTTTGTTTTTTTGGTTTTGGCCTTCAAGACAGTGTTTCTTGGAGCTTTGGCTGTCCTATAAATCAATTTGTAGATCTTGCTGGCCTTAAACTCAGAGTTCTGGGGCTCCTGAGTGCTGGGATTAAAGGCATACGCCTCCACTGTCGTGGTCTAGCACATTCTTTTTTAAGTATGGCTTTGACCCTTTTACTTGGGCGGTATTGGGCATGGCTCCTTTTTCTGTCTTGTTCCCTTGATCCTTATTTGTCCTGCATTAGGGTGGCCTGAGGAGTTTGAAGTTCAGTGGAAACCTGTGGTGTTTCTGTCTTTGGCCATACTGAAGTCATCACTCTTTCATGTGTTTGCACTGCCAGTTGGTATCTCTCTTCAGCGTTCTTGAAACTGATGCCCCAGAACTGGGCTGGTGGCACATACCTTAATCTTTCATTGAGGAGGCTGAAGCAGGAGAGTTGTTACAAGTTTAAATGAGGGCAGCTCTGGGTACAGAGCAAGACCCTGTTTCAACATCCACACCAAAAGAAAATGAAGACCCAACCTCTGGCCCTCACTCCTGGCCTTTAGTCAGTCTCAGCTGGTGCTAATGCCTGTCTATCACAGACGTGCTGTGTCGCTGTCCAAACATTTCAGGTGTGTGCAAACCCCACCCCCCAATCAGACAGGTTTGAAGCCTCATGGATAGCTTCATGGGCCCTCCAGGCCAGCACCACATCCTGCCTTTATGGCAGTCCCCTGCCTCCCCTGGCACTGAGTGGTATTTTCCTCTAGTGTTGCAGTTTAACTTTGCACCAGTCACAAGAAAGTTTAATTCCAGAAAGAGCAACTCGGCTCTGATTGGGAGGGGGCAAGGGGGCTCTTGCTCTCCTCTGTCCTGCTGAACGAATGCTCTAGAACAGTTCACACCACTCAGTGTCTCTCATTCCCCTTCTCCTTAGCTTTCATCAGGCTCTACTGGAATTTGGGGTTGTTTTGCTTCCTTCAGTTTTATGTCTTGATTTGTGCCCCTGCTGCCTGACCTAGAGTGCCCTGTAGACTTGTCAGATGTTAACTACACACCATCCCTTTTCCTTTCAAAAGAAAGAAATTCCTTTAATTGTCGAAATGCGGATGTCAAGGATGGAACAAATCCTCCAGGGAAAGGGAGCTTCAGTGGGGCACTTTTTCTCTGGCAGACTAAGGGGTCTGAGGCTTTGGCTTGCAGCTAATTTAAAGAGAGTCATCTGGATATAATTGCATTCAGTTTCATGTTGCAGTTGACTGCAGGTGTGGTTGGTGCATTTGAGATGGGATATCTCTGTTTCTGGAGACAGAGTATCAGGGTTCTAAGGACCCTTCTGACTGTCATACTGCAGCCAGAGAAGGCCTTTCTCCTCTCAGCATTCTGAGCGTCATTTGCAAGTTCAAGTGCATTAGGTGGGCTCCTACGTCATTCACACTACATATGACTGCAGTGGCTGAGCAGTGTATTAACCAGGATCCTGTGTTGGAGGTCACTGGAGAGAGCCTGGGTGAGATGCAGAGATGAAGGCTGGGAAGGAAAGGTAGGAGTTATGGTGAGCAGCTTAGGCCCTGGCTGCTCTGAGGGATCGCCAAACACTTGAGTGGTGCCTGGGTGTAGCCTGTGCATTTTCTTTAGAAATGGCTTCAAGTACAGTCCAGGGAGGAAGGCGGGGCGCGTATGTGACCTGAAGAGTGGATCTCTGAGCATTTTGCCTCCTGACACTTCCTGGGGAAGTGAAGTTGCTCCTTTCTTTATCCAGACATTTTAAGTTTTAAGGATTTTTCTTTGACCAGCTGATAATCTTGGGTACAGTGTTTTATACACCAAAGTCCCACTGCAACCTCTTTTGTGTGTGTGTTGGGGGGGTGGGTTGAGACAGGGTTTCTTTGTAGCTTTGGTGCCTGTCCCGGAACTAGCTCTTGTAGACCAGGCTGGACTCGAATTCACAGAGATACGCCGGCCTCTGCCTCCCGAGTGCTGGGATTAAAGGCGTGCGTCACCACCCGGCACCACTGCAACCTCTTACCTTTATTTTCCAACCAAATGGTGATGCACACTTGGATTCCAACACTCAGGAGGCAGAGGCAGGGCTAATCAGAGAAGTCTTGTCTCGAGCCCCCCTCCCACTCCAAAAAAAGAAAATATTTTCTTGCATTGTACTTCATCTTTCCTGTAGAAAAGTGATTGAGACCTTGACTCTGTCACAGCAGCTCCTCACTAGAGGTGTTTTAGTGTGATTCTACCACTCAGATTTTTTCTTGAAATCTCAGTGAGGTCATTGCAGATTCATGTCGAGCTGTGAAACAATGCAGGCTCCTTTCACCCTTCCTCCCCATCCCTATCTATGAAGCCACAGCATGGCCAGAGGTGTGTGTGTGTGTGTGCTTCTGAGTGTGTATTTAGTGATTAGTAATGCATTTGTATTTGTAATGAATTTGAGATGGTCTTACCATGTAGCCCAGGCTGTCCTAGAACTCACACTCTTCCTCACTCCCCAGATACTGGGATTACAGGCTAAATTTTCTGTACTCAAAAAGTCCCTTGCCTGCCATCATGGTGAAATACAGGAGGGAGGCAGCAAATATAAGCATTAATCAGGTGTCACCCCTCCTCTCTGAGTTATGGGCTGAATCCTAGCATCATAACCAGTACCTTTTTAAGAGTCAAGGGGGTCATCGCCACCTCCACCTTGGATTTAGGAAGGGGGGGGGGTAAAATCTCAAGGCCAAAAGATGCCTGGGGCCTCAGCTGCCAGGTGCATTCTGTGTGGGCTGGGCCTTCTGTCAGCTGGGGCAGCAAGCAGAGCTCAGCAGACTTTCTTAGTGACACCAGTGCTGTGTTCCCTGCTGGTGTCTTAATCAGCATGCCCAGGGCTTCCTGTGGAAATCTTGTCCCATGTAGATCCACTCATTCCTGTTGGGCGGGGAACTGGAGGGAGCCCAGAATCTGCTTGTGTGGAATGTGGTCTTCAGGAATGTGCCTGTTGGAGGGGACAGTTCTGCAGCAGCAGCACTGAGCAAAGGCCTGGTCTGAGGAACTTCTCTCATGCCCTGCTGCTCCCCTGGATGACAAAGCTGGAAGTGCTCATTGCTGCCATAACCCCTGAGCCTTCTGTGGCAGCTGGGGAATGGTAGTGTCAGTTTGATCAGTGGTGCATTCTCTTTGCTGCTTGTCATACTATGCATCCCAATCCACAGTCCTCCCATTGACTCTTTCTGACATCATTAGACCCCACATATTCCTTAACTGAGCTGTGTCCATGAGTAACAGCTCCTCTGAGTATGTCCCCTGTCTAGAAAGGAAAGGCAAAAAATCTAGCAGTTGTGTGTGCTGTTACAGACTGGACCAAAGCTCACTGTCAAGTGGCAGGGGCCCAGAGTGATGCTGTGCAGTCCCTGAGCATGCTGTGGGGAAGGGCAGTCCCTGCTCCCCCTGGCCCTGTGTGTGGAGTTTCCATTGAGCATTTAGTTGGTTTTCTACCATTGATGCTAGCCTTAGTCTGTAGTAGGGACAGGCGACTTGTCACTGGTCTTCTGCACAGCCACTTTCAAATTCATTACTTTAGATTTCATTAACCAGCCTTGACATCTCCCTTCCTACACTACATACTCGTGACTCGCTTTCTGCACAGCACAGCGAGCTTGTGGCCACAGATGGTCTATACCCTCACTGAGAACATGGACTTTGGCAGAACCACCTGTCCCTTCAACACTTGACCCAAACTGAAGGTAGGGACAGAAATTGGTGGCAAATTCAAGACCCTCATGCATAACTGCTTCAGTAAGCACAGGTGGCTGCAATTCTCTGCTTTCTCAGAACAACCTGCAGCACAGCAGGAGGTCACAGCCCTCCTGTGGCAGTCAGTGTGTGTTGCATTAGTGTTCCTGAATTCCTTTTCCACCTTGGGTTTTAGGAATCCTTGGCTCTTGCCAAGGACTGTCAGATCTCAGGCTTTGGAGAGTGATGTGTGCATTTTCAGAGGATGTTCATGCCACAGGAGTTGAGGGGGCTGGGAGTGACCGGCTGGGGTCCAGCAGTGTGATAGTGTGTGTTAGTTTCTCTGGAGTTTGGTTTGTGGCATTGAGATGTGGAACAGCCCCGTAAAGGAAGGGCCTGGCATCCTCCGGCTCTAGACGCTTCTGCAGGTGATCGCATGTTGCTAGCGAAGGCTTGTTGCCTGTCCCCATTGTAAAATAAATAAATAAATAAATATTTTATGTATATGTATATATAGTATGCTATATAACATTGTCGTGTATACATTTGGTGCATGCGCGTGCGCGCGCGCGTGTGTGTGTTTTCAAGACAGGGTTTCTCTGTATAGCCTTGTCTGTTCTGTAACTTGCTTTGTAGACCAGTCTGGCTTTGAACTCAAAGAGATCCACCTGCCTCTGTCTCCTAAGGAATACAGTTGATATAATATTTGACATGGTGTGAACCAGAGCCACTCTGCCCATTCTTCCTCCAGGATTTAGGGTGGAGTAACTTTTCTTCAACTTTCTGCATGCTACTATAGGTCTTGAAATTCTCTTTTCTTATCTGAATGTGGCACACACCTTTACTCCTACAGCACTCCAGGAGCAGAGGCAGCAGCTGCTCTGGGCCAGCCTGAGCTACATAGTAAGTTTCAGGCCAGTCAGGACTGTGCAGTGAAACCCTACCTCAAAACACCCCCACTTTTTTTCTTGACCTTTAAACAAATTATGTATATGAGTGTTTTTCCTGTATATATGCCTGTGTACCACTTGCGTGCAGTGCCCTTGGTAGCCAGAAGAGTCAGACACCCTGTAACTGAATTTACGGACAGTTATGAGCCACCACGTGGGTGCTGAGAACCAAACTGGTTCCTCTGCAAGAACAAGAAACAGTGCTTTTAACCACTAAGCCATGACCTGCAGGACAGAGTCTTACTATGTAGCTCTGGCTGTCCTGGAACACTCTGTGTAGACCAGGCTGACCTCAAGCTCACAGAAATCCACCTGCCTTTGCTTTCTGAGTGCTGGGATTAAAGGCTCTACCTAGCCCACATTTTCTTGAATTTTATTATCCCTGGTTTTCTTTATCTTTGGTTTACTAAAATGTTGAAAATAATGAATTTAACCAATAACATACTTTGTGGTTTGATTTGGCTTTAAGACAGGCTCCTTCCATGTAGCTCATAAACTTGGCATCCTTCTGTCTCCTTCTAATGTTGGGATTGATACAGGTGTGCACACCACGCCTGGACCCACAGTCCTATTTTCCACCTAGGAGTGAAAGCTTACCTCCACCTCTTCATGCAAGACTGAGCAGCTGCGGTCTAAAGATGCTGCTCCAGGTCTGGGTACAGTGTCCGGATGAGTTGAGGAAATAAGCGCCTGTGTAAGCCTCACTCTTGCCTCCTGGCTTGGGAAGTCATACAGCTTCTCTGCCTCAGCTTGTGATTTTATTTTTGTGACTTGACAAATCCATCCCTCCCAGTGCTTTGAGTGTTGCCATTCCTTCCTCTCTGTTCCTCCTTCATCCTTAGTCCCTCTCATGGCAGGTAGAAGTGTATGGCATCTAGAAGATACTCTGCAAACTCATTTGACCAGTGGTGGTAGTGCATATGCCTTTCTCTTGGTTCTCATTAGCTTCCCACAGCTTTCCAGGTACTTGGGAAAGTCTTAACCAAAACCATTTCATTGTAATGAGCTGTTTTCTGCTCATTCACACTCCTAAGTGTGGGGGAAGCATTCTTCCCTTGTGTAAGGAAAGCAGTATCATTTCAAGGCAGAGATTTCGCTGGTGTCATATGTTGCTTGTCCCTTGAGACCTTGAAAGGAGGAAACATGGTGGGCAGCCTGGTTCCTGCCAGGAAAGTTATGGACCTTGGTTTTGCAGATGCCTGCCAAGTCCTTGTTAGTCAACTGTCCCACTGTCCCCCGGCAAGCAGCCAGGAGCCGGGGTGAAGTTCTCACTGGCCTGATGGAAAGCAGAAGGTAAACAAAACAGAAGTGAAAGTCGATTTTTTTTTTTTTTTTTTTTTTTAGCTCGCTCTTTTACGGGAACGGTTTTGTGGTTCTCAGCACTTCAGTAGATACTGGTTCCAATATGTTTGATTGACATAAATTACTGTAAGTCTGATTCATTTTCTCACTATTGATTTCTGCCCAAGGTGAAAATTCATGACATTTAACAAAAAACACAAGTGATTTTAAAAAGATGCTTGTGTCAAGGGCTGTAAAAATTAGGGTCAAAGTTAGGGACTTGAGAGTCTAAGGCAGGCACATCATCCTAATTATTCGTGTAGTTTGTGTAAGGTAAGTGACAGCTCCAGTGCCTGTGACCTGCTGCATTGAATTCAGAATGCTACTTCTAATTGCAGTGTAAGACCAAATTCATTTACGTGTATTAAGTCATTCTTTCCTGTCACCCACTACAGGGCCTTGAACCAGACTTCTCCCACCCCCAGCCACAGGTGGCCTTCTCAAGGCTGTCATTTTCAGTGCTGAAACTACAGCCCTTAGGGACCAAGGAGTCATTGTTAATGAGATTATGAAACTGCATACAGTGGCCTGTTCTTGTAAATGGCTTGGGGTCAACAGCAGTGACAGAGGTCCCCCTGGTATTTTAAGTTTGGTGTTTTGAACAGCTGTCCCAGCAGTAGGGCTGGGAAGTTCCTTCTAGAAGCTGCTCTGAAGCGGCTGCTGTTCTGTAGCTTTATCTCACACGCGTGCACGCGCGCGTGCGCGCACGCACACACACACACACACACACACACACAGAGGAGTCACTTTCGGCCTCCTAAGCCTTGACTGTTTGGAGACTCTTCACTTCCTGCCTTCTTTGTGTTGAACAGATTGTATCTGGCTAGAGCATCACTTGTCTGCTAGAGCCGGCCCTCTTCTGGAACTTTAGCAGGTCCACTTCAGTGGGTAGCCTGGGCTTTCATTTCTGCTGTCTCTCAGCCTATACTATCTGTGGTTTTTCTAAATATAATTAACTGGCTGGCGCTTCATGCTGGTGCTCAAAGAGTGAAATTGCCCGCTGGCCCCAGCAGAGTTCCCTTCTAGCTTAGTAAATGTCCACTGCTGCCCATGTTCCTATCTGGAGAGCTCTACAGCACGACTTGGTCTGCCTTCCCATGTCATTTCCACAACCTTTTGTTCTAACCCTGGTTTAGGGCTTGCTGGAACCTGTGCTTCCCTGCTGACATGTCTGTCCTTCCTCACTCTCTGCATTTGCTCTGGGAAGCCTTGGGGGCATAGGTTTTCTTTCTAGCATCTATTTTTATTCAATATGCCCATTTAAAATCACTCAGCGGTGAAGGGTGAGTACTGCAATTCCAGAGGATCCAGTTGGTTCCTAGCACTCACAGGAGAGAGACTTCAACCACCTAAAGTCCAGCTCCACAGGGATCTGACATCCTCTTTTGATCTCTGTGAGCACCTGGATTCATATGGGACACACATAATTACCATAAATCTTTAAAATTTTTAAATCAAAACTGGCTTGGTGTTGATAACTAATTGAGACTCTTTTATTGTTTAAGCACAGTAGTTTGTATTAAAATATAGTTGCATTAAGCTCATCACCTCTTGCATATTTGTTATGTGAATGTGTAAATAAGGTACAGATATATTAAAAGTGTGTGTGTGTGTTACTTTGAATCAAGCCGGGGGGCCTCAGGTGTACCCAGCAGGTGGCCATTTAACTATACCATTTCTTAAGTCTTTGCAGGAAGTTACATTGTTAACTTCTGTGTGTGAAGACTGAAGCAGGCTGGGGGTGGAGCTGTTGGTGAAGTTATTTAGCATCATGAGAGCTGGGCCCCACCCCCATCACCCACTATACCAGGTATGTTGGTACATACTCCCAGGACAGGGGGAGACTGGGAAAATTAGTTCAAGGTTATCCTCAGCTTCAAAGGGAATTTGAAACTAGCCTGGACTATAAGTATTGTTTTCCATTCAAAAGACAACCTCTGGTAATCTGAGTTTTGATTATACTTTTTTCCACATAAATTTTCTGTTTTATTTATAGTGAGACTTGGTTAATAAAATATGTTCTCTACTCGTTACTGTGAGGTACTTATACCCATCATAGGTGAGTTGGCCAGACATAAGCACCATCTTTCTGTGCCTCAGCCATGACTGCTCCTTCCTTCAGTCTCTCATCTGACTATTTCTGAGAAACTATGGCTTTCCCCAGCACCTCAGATCAGACAGCCATTCAGAGAAAGGCCTAGAATGACCAGTGACAGGGACTTCGTCTTCTCTGGAGTTCTAATAGGTCACAGGTGCTGTTGGTGGCTTCCCTCTTTTAGACACATGGCACCTGTCGGGCGGGACACTTAATAAATAACCCTTCCTGCTTAAATATGGGCGGTTTGTGTTTGCTTCTTTTTCTTGACACACTTTTCACCCCTCAGCGCTGCTTTCAAATCCCTCTCCGCCTCCTACTGACCTATCATCCCAACAAGCCCCTTCTTACTTCCATGTTTTGGGGTGTTGTTTTGTCTTTTGGTATTGGTTTTATTGTTACTTGAGTTTAATTAGTGTCGCTTGCATGAGCTTGAGTGGAGGTCACTTACTGGAATAAGCATCTTGCCAGTGGCTATACCATTGAAGAAAATTACATTCCTCTCCTTTATTTTATTTTATTTTATTTTTTAGGACAGCCCAAGCTGTCTTTGAACCCTCTATCCTCCTGCGCTCAGCTTGCAAGTGTTGGGATTTCAGGTGTGTACTGAAATCACCCAGCTTCTCTGCTTTATTCCCTGTGTTAGTAGCTAGTTTGGTACTACCTTGTCAGGAGGCTGTGTATGACAATAGCAGAAACCAAACCAAGCCCCAGGAGCTTCATTCTGTGGCAGCTAAGATGGGTTTGATGGGATGTTCTCGGATGCATGCTCCCTCTGGGGCGTTTCCACCCTGTGCCGGGAAGCGTGCTGGTGTGGAGTCAAAAGCTGTCCATTTACGGCATTAGCGCCATCCTTTCGGTCAGTCAGCAGGTTATGTTGAGGGCCTGCCCTGACCCTGGCCTGGGGTTAGAGGTGAGGGCTTCACTCTTAACAGATTCCTGGCACTTTCGGGCAGACTCTGCTGCTCTTCCCCATGGCAGATAGTTGTAAGCAAATAATGCATTCTACCCTGGAGCCAGAAGCACACGTTCACTATGTGGTACAAGACGAATGGGTTAAAACCAGTGCTGCTGTTCCACTTAGCAAAGTGTTTTGTACAACATGGAAGTATTTCTGTGTGGTCAGACTGGCTGTTATGCCTGTTTGCTTCCAAAGAAATAGATACCTCAATTAGGGTGTGTCAACTGTTCATCTAGATTGGAATTTCTGACTAATTGGATGTACAAGACACTTAAGTAGTGGTGGAATGAACTTCCCAAAATACAAACTATTGTTCTGCTTACTTTTTGTCGTTTGTTTTGTTTTGAGACAAGGTTTCATAGGCTGGCCTCAAGTAGTTCACAACAGTTCGCCCACTTGCCTCTGCCCCCAGAGTGCTGAGATTAAACTTAGTACTTACTATTTTTCTGATTCTTTGAGAGGGGATCTCCCTCTATAGCTCAGGCTGATCTCAGCAGCAGTCTTGCCTCAGCCTCTGAGTGCTGGGATTACAGGTGTGCGTGGCCACCACAACTGGCACTTGGGCCTATTGTGCCCAAATGGTTTAATACTAGCTTTGTGAGCAATTCAGACTCTTAGTTCCAGGTTTTCATGGAGGCATCCAGCTGCAGGCCAGAAGCCTTCACCTGGATCTGCAGACCTGCCGTGCTTGGCTGTCATCTAGATCCTAAAGACCTTTCTTTGTCTTATGTCTCAGTTGAAATCCCCTGCTGGCTAGCTTCAGGTCTCACTTCCTTGGGTAGATTGATGTGTCACAGTTAGGGTGCTAGAGAAGACAAGCTGTTGACACTGTTGTCTTGGTCATATTGGCAAGAGTCTGCCAGCCTTCAGTTTCCACGGAAGTTTCCTTTGCCATCATTTTCCATTTTGTTTCTTTCCCCCTCTTTTCTTGGTTTATTTCTCGTGCTGTGGAAAACCTGTTGGAAAGGGGGGTGTGACTACTATCTTTGGCTGTCCTTTGGAATGGCTGTAGGGGGATGGGAGGAGTTCCTTATCTTTTCATCTGAGCTTGTCATTTTTGTTCTATTGTTTTACATTACAAAATACATTTTTATTTAGTATATATCATAGCATCCTGTTCTTAGTTGCTGAGTATGAGAGCTTACTGTTGCGGGTATGTTGGTAGTATTTATTCTCAGGCTTTCTGAACTCTGCAGTTCATGTCCTCTGAAGGGCTCTTTCCCTGGCCCTTGTTTTCCTGTTAGATCCGCCATCAGTGGCATCTGTGTGAGGGAGAGTAGAGGCTCACAGGCAGGCAGCTAGAAACAGGCACACCCGGATGCTGGCATTCTTTGGTGCTTCCTGCTGTCTGGTCAGCACGGGCGGCTGAAGGCCTCCCACCTGGAAAGGAAATGGAGCTGCTGCAGCCCCATGTGAGCATCTGAAAGAGGGCAAAGAGGGCAGGGCTCGAGCTTGGGTGTACAGCTTACTCGTGCCTTGGATGGGCCATTCACTTTGCACTGTCCCACTGTCTAAAGACCTGATTGACTCTTCCCAAAAGTCATCCTTTGATTTCTGTAGAAGTGAGAGCTGGCATAGCAGCTTGGAGGGAAGGCAAATGGGTCGGGGTGGCATCTAGCCCTGCTCAGAGGGGGCCTCACCCACCCCCCACTGGGAGTCTCACTCTTCCTTTCAATGTGACGGCCGTCCACACTCTGCTTGTCTCTGGAGGACTGCGGGAGCTGCCCTACTGCTGAGCTGATTTCCAGCTTGTAGACTACTGTCCCTATGGCTCTTCTCCTGTCCCCTTCTCACTGTGGTAAAGTCTACCAACCTTAAGAGTTTAAACTGTTGGTAGACGTACAGTTTCATGGTGGTAGCACATTCACAGTGCACATGTGCTTGTCATTGCTAATGAAAGACTGCTCCCTGAGATTGGTGGCATCCCAGCAAGAGCAGGGTGGACCTGTGTGTCTGATGAGCAGGAAGAAGCTGCTTCTGTTCTTGCAGGGGCGTGTTTGTCTCCAGAGACAGCAGTTGGATGGTGGAGTGTTTATTGACGTGTTCCTTTCCAGAAGGTTCCAGTTGGAACTCCCAGGCCTGACATTCCAGCACTTCAAGATCTAGCCTGCCCACCACATCCTCCAGCCATCTGCCATTCTTCCCCGCTGCCCACTCACTGTTCCTGACATAAGCCCTCTGGCCTCTGCTAGCAGGCCCTCCTAAGTAGCGCACCCTCTCTCCTCTGTATCCCACCAGGCCTGGACCTGCTCAGCGTGTTCTGATCCTGTAACCTTGGGTGTAGCTGAGCATCATCAGTTTGGCCTGCCCACACTGCCAGGCTTCTTTGATGTCTGGAATGATGAGTTCTTAGTGCCTGGCTCATCTCTGGATAAATTCCTGGTGTAGATTCCAAAAGAGAACTCTTTATCCTTTTTGTAGGATATTCGACATGAAGCCAGTGACTTCCCATGCAGAGTGGCGAAACTTCCTAAGAACAAAAACCGGAACAGGTACCGGGATGTCAGCCCCTGTAAGTACTCACTGTTCCCACTGCCCCATCACACTTCCCAGTTACAGCTGCCACCGTCGCGGGTGGGGTAGAGGTTGTGACCTCATTGTCTCTTGTTGTACGCACAGGAGACACAGTGTCATAGCTTTTCTTTCACTGTTGCAGACACTGGGACTCCAGTTTCTGGAAATCTGGTGGTTGAGAGCCCTTCTCTTTAGCTCTGTGTTGTGGTGAGTCATTTTCCTCCCCAGCTTGGGCTTAGTGCACTGCCTCTTCGGGGTGACTCAGCAGCTGTGCCCCTGGCTCTTACAAGCCCGGTTATGAGCCACAGTGATGCTCACAGGTACTCCACTCCACCAGATGTGTAGATCCCGCCGGCCCTTCACTTTGACTGGCAGTGCCCACTGGCCTGAGCCTGCACCCTCTGCCTGGCTCCTGGTCTAGAAATACCTTCAGAGTAAGTAACCGAATGTGTAAAGTGTGGAAAGCAAGAAAAGCCAAAATTGGATTCGGAACCTGAATCTGCCATTAGGACCCAGGGTTACTGACTCCGCTTTAGGTCTGTAGACATTATTCCTCAATGAGGATTGTGACTACTCAAATCTACATGGCTATTGATCAAGTTCCTGGGAGACATAAAGGGGGTCTAGAGTTGAAACACAAAACTTGTATCTCTTGGCCAGACACCCTGGTGGCTCTGGTTGTCACTATGGGAGTCACACTCACCGTACAGGAGTGTGTGGAAGTGAAGTAGCAGTGTAAGCCACTAAGCCTAGTGCCCCCTCAGGTGTGCATTTAGTAAGCACAAGCCATTTGAAGCGCACTTGTAGGTCCTTAGGTGGAAGGTGACTGAGAACAAAGTGACACAGTGCTAATGCTCTTGCTAATGCTCTGGAGTCCTGGCTGGACCTGAGGACAGCGATGTGACCATATCAGACTCCCCTTTCCCCACTGCCAGGATGCCCCGGGATATCCACCAGCTGCCCTAGATGGGGGCCAGCACTGCAGTGTCCCCTTGCAGCACATGGGATCATTCTCAGCATTGCACGCAAGCATATTCTTGTTTTTCTCTTTCTCCACATACTTTCATAGGAAAAGGAATTTTCTGTTCAGGTTTGGGGCATGGTTCAAAGTGAAAAGAGACCTTTCCAGCTCAGAGTGCTGCTGGTACCATGGCTACAGAGCTGGGTGTCGCGTGTGCAGACCCTGTGCACCCCCAGGCCTCTCTTTTAACTAGCTTGTGTTCAGCAGGGAAGTTAACAAGATGAAGAGTTTGCCCAAGGCCAGCTGGTGTTGTTGGAGTCCTTGAGGTCATCTGTGCCTCTCACAAAGGTTTTATTGTTTGTGTTTTGAGAAGTAGGCTCATGCAGCCCAGGCCAGACTGAAACTTGCGGTGCCACCAAAGTTAGCCTTGAACTCATGATCCTCCTCCCCTCCTCCCAAGGGTTGGGATTATAGTTGAGTGTTACCAGGCCTCATGGGCTCACCCTACCTACCTACCTACCTACCTACCTACCTACCTACCTACCTACCTAATCTTTTTGGTCCACTTAAAAGTAACCCAGGCACCTCCTGACCTCCAGGAAATGGCAGGTACAGCTGGAGTCTCCTGAACAGAACCCTCAGGCTGCTGAGCTCAGTGCTGTGCTCCCTTCCCCTCTAGGCTCAGGTGAAAGATGTGTTTGAATCATCCTGACCAGGTTCCCCTGGGCTTTAGCAGAAAGAACAGGTTCCCGCCTGTGACAGCTGCAGGGAAAGAATGGCAGCCCTTGGGAGCCACTGCTCTGTGACAAAGTAGTGAGGGAAATGAAACAAAAGCGCGGAGCTTTGTCAGGAGCCTGCGCAGAACTTCCCTAGTGCATTTGTCCCTGGATTACATCTTTGCACTTGTACTGGGAGAGGCCTTTTTCTTCATCAAATCTCCCCTCCCTTGAGACAGGGTCTCATTATGCAACTCTGACTTTCCTGGAGCTTACTGTGTAGACCAGGCTGATCTTGAAATCCTGGGTGCTGGAATTAAAGATGTGTGCCACCACTGCCCAGTTTAAACCCACCCCCTTGTCAGTGTCTCCAAAGGGTCTTTTTTTTTTTTTTTTTTGGCTTTTCGAGACAGGTTCTGCTGTAGTTTTAGAGCCTGTCCTGGAACTAGCTCTTGTAGACCAGGCTGGCCTTGAACTCACAGATCCACGTCTGCCTTCCAAGCGCTGGGATTAAAGGCATGCACCACCACCACTCGGCCATCCAAAGGGTCTTGAATCGCTTGATTGCACATGGCTCACTGCTGCACATAAGATGGATACTCTCTTCTCTGCAGTGCTTGAGACTTGGGCCAGGTCATCATGTTGGTGCCACCTGAGACATCTGTATGTCACAGCGAGCTGGGGCAGCTCTTGGTGAATTGCTTCCTCTTATACAGCCTTGACTTTTACCCTGGGAACATGTGTTGAGCACTAGGAAGTGGATCCTTTGACTCCTTACAGATCCTCCTGTGATCTGTAAGGGGGGGGGCGTAATGTGTGATGCTTGTCACTTGAAAGGACCTAGGATCTGCCTTCCCAAGGAGGGCATGGTCTGGGTTGATGGCTGTTGCTGTGGAGTGTGACATTTCTGGTACTCAGAGCTGTCCTGACAATGCCAGTCACCCCAGAGATGACTAGTGTCACTTGAATAGTGAGGCCCCTGCCAGTGTGCATGCTCTTTAGGCTGTGGGTCCCTCTCTCTGCCTTCCTTTAGAATGTAGGCACTTGGACCCCTGGATTAACCCAGCTCTGCTTTTGTCTTTCAGTTGATCACAGTCGGATTAAATTGCACCAGGAAGATAATGACTACATCAATGCCAGTTTGATAAAAATGGAGGAAGCCCAAAGGAGCTATATTCTCACCCAGGTAACAGGCTGTCTGGACTGTGTTTTTCATCTCACCTGATGAGCTTGAGAGTGCTGTTGTGTTCACATCAGATGAGATCAACATGTCCTTGAGAAGTTCAGGGCTCTCATTGGCCAAAAAGCAGCAAGAAAGGAATTGTGCTTCCTCAGATTCGTTGTGGGCACAGCGTCTGCCCGGCGCACTGTGAGGTGACACACTGAGCTGCCAGTGGTCTCCTAATAGGCAGGAGAAGACCTTAGACCTTGTGACCACAGAAGCGTGGACCTCGGCAGTGAGTGTTTGTAGCAGCAACTAAGAGGGCTAGCAGTTGGCCAGGCCAGGTGCCATTCAGTGGTCCTCTGGGCCACATTAGAGGATATGACATCTCTTAAAAATCCCATAACTCTGGGCTACCTTCTGAGAAAGTGTGATGGACATCCTGTAACACACCCTGTGGTGCGTGACCAGAAGACTGAATGTCTGGGAAGAGGATAAAAGCTTATTCTCAATCCTTTTCTTCAGTCTTAGCCTGTTACCAGCAGGTTGGTGTAAGTGGCCATGCGTTGTTTATCTTAGTCTCCTTTGTCGTTCCATATCACATACCCTGGGCTGTAGGGTGTTTGAGTATGACCTCTGCCTGCCATGTACAAATCAAATCCTAGTGAAGCCAGAAGCTCAGAGCCAGCACTCATCCATCACAACTTTTTTTCCTTTCTGTCCCAAGCCAATTTGTGTGACCAGAAGCATCCCAGATGTGTCCCTGTCCCCCATCCCTGTCCCGTCCAGTCCCCTCTCTGTCCTCCCACGCTGGCCAGTCAGTGTGTGTAGCATCAGTGGGCTGTTTTCAGCCCTGTGGATGCAGGATCCAACCTGGATCCTTGTACAGTGCAGAGGTTGAAGGACCCTAGGTGGCCATCAGGTACCCTGAACATTCACCTGCCACCGCTGGCTCTGTTACCTGAGGGGAAGTCGCCTGTGTGACGCTGTTGTCAGTGTCCTTGCCTCACACTTGCAGACAGAGCGCTCAGGGAAGAAAACATGCTGGGACTTACAGGGTAATGGCTTGGATCAAAGTAGGTGAGAACTGTTCTAGAAGAGGTTTTGGCCCAAAGATGTGGCCAGCCCTGGTGTGGGTTTTCCTGTAGTGTCCCACAGGACTAACGCGAACTCCCAGTACTTGCCATTCTTCTATCACAAGCTTGGTGCTCAGCAGGCACCAGCCATGCCCAGGTCTTTGACCCCTCAGGCCACCTCTGAGATGGTTTGTGGACCACATCTGTCACATTCCTTGGTCCCACTCTCAAGGCTGTCCATGCTCAGACTTCCCAGTTCTAGCTGTAAGAAGAGAGGCTGACTCTGCTCCATCTAGGAGCTGTGCGAGTCCTTCACCTATAGCACTCCTACAGCCTGTGAACAACTGCTGCCTTGAATCAGTGGTCTCTGGGGAAGCAGGCAGGGAGAGGCGGAGTGACTTGCCTGATGTTAGTAGGTCACAGGTTTTAAAACTAAAACAGAGTCTGGAATGGCCAGAACACAGTGGAGACTCTGCCCCATGCCACCACTCACCCACATAGGAGCTTTGTTCTCTACCCCCATGCTTTTAGGCAAGGAGCCCAGTAGAGTCCCTCAGTCACCATCCCAGACCAAAAGACAGTCTGCACTGAGGTGCAGAGGCGACCTTCACCATATGATGGAATGTGAGACTGGGTGACTGACCAGAGCAGACAGCTTTGGCAGCCATTCTGCTTGAACCTCCAAACACTGTCCCTGGCTGACTACATGTTGTATTTGTATGTCCAGTGTTGTAGAGTGTATACCTTGTATGTTTGCAGGGCCCTTTGCCAAACACGTGTGGGCACTTCTGGGAGATGGTGTGGGAGCAGAAGAGCAGGGGTGTGGTTATGCTCAACCGCATCATGGAGAAAGGCTCGGTAAGTTCACGCCATGCCCCTTGCTGCTGTGGTCTATGTACACAGTCCATAAAGCTCCCATTTCCCCTGAATCCCTATTTTCAAACTCCTTTACATGACACCTTCTTATTTTAGAAACATAAATATTGCATAGATGCACATTTGTTACAAGCAAGACAGGTATGACTAGAGAGAGAAGCAGCAGACCAGGCATTGTGGCGCCTGATGCAGACGCTCTGCGTCACTGGCTGTACTTTCTTGGTACTGCCTATGTAGTGTATACCAAGCTCACCTTTGGCTGGTAAGACTGTGCCTCTTAATGGCAGAGGTGGCTCCGCAGAACTGTGGGACACTGGCTTTTAGATTTGACGGGCCACCTTACTGGTGAGTTGGCTTCAGGACACGTGGTATTGTGAGTTCTCAACTCTGGGAACACCTCCCCTCAGGCTCTGTCTCTTCAGCAGTCTTCTGTCTCACACTTTCAGAGTGGCCTGTGTCACTTGGGTCTCACTACATGCTCACCTCTAAGGGCAGTCAATGATGCAGCCTGTAGACCCTGAGTGGCTGAACCTGTTACCTAGACCTGTCTCTTTCATTTCCCAAACCATAGCCTAGACAGGTCTTAGGTTTGTTTGTTACCCTGCCTTTTGGTCCAAGGGTCTGAGTCACAGTGACACTGTGTCTCAGATCTCGGCGTCATCAAACAACCAGACCTCCTGTCCCTTCTCTCTTCCCATTCCTGTGATGGGCACTGAAGTCTGATTTTGAGTGCTACCCAAGATCAGCATGGGGCAGAACCAGCTTCCTTTCTTCCCTCCCTGGACATGGTTGTCACTTACAGACTTTCCAGCTCCAGAGGTTGAGGTCCCTGGAAAAGATGAACTGGGAATTGTTGGGACCAACTGGAGCAATAGCCAGGAGCAGAGAACAGGAACAGAATGTCCCTAGGTCTTACCAGGCACAGGCACTGTGCTGTCTGTTGCTCAGCGGGGGTACTGTTCACTGCTGCTCTAGCTTCTTCAAGCTCTCAAGAGCATGAGGCTGCCAAAGAATTCTTCCATCCCCTCCAAAGACAGCAATCACACCCGAGGATGGAACCAAGTGCACAGAGTGAGGGCACGGCATCACCAGCAAGTGGCACGCACCCACAGAGCCCAAGGGTCCCAGTCACTCATGCTAGCTTCCTTGAGGCTGCTTGACTCCATACCTTTGTCTGGCTTCCACCTCCTGTTTTTATAGAACATAATAATAATAGATGCAGAGCCTGCCAGTGTGGTCAGTTGACAAAACCAGAGGGCGGAATATTAAATCAACCTATTATCACAAAATCATTAGCTATGGGTGCTGGAGAGTTGATTCGGTGGCTAAGACTGCTTACTGCTCTTGCACACATGCTTATACATGTAATTATGTTGTTGCTAGGGGTCCTGATGGCCCCTCGTAGTTAGCAGTTTGCATTAGAGCAGCTGTTGTCACATCACAAGGTCTGCTCTGTAGTTGGATAACTGCCACCAGGTCTGGCTTTCAGTACCCTGGGTTTATCATAAGTAGATCCGCCATGACCACCTTCCCCAGGATTCCTGTGTTAGCCGTCGGAAGCACAGCTGGTCCTCTGGTTGCTGCATCCCATGGCAGCATGTCAGTGGTCCTTTAGAACTATTCTGCTCCACTTAGGGCCGTTGGAGCAGTGTGCTCTGTGTGGGGTGCACATCAGCAGTCCCAGGGGTGAGTAGAATCCAGGATGGTACGTGTGCTGCTCCACTCACCTGCTTCCAGCCATCCCCATCCATAGAGCTGGGTTGCAGAGGCCTGAGCTGCATGTGGACTCTGTACTGTTTCCTCTCAGACATGTAGGTGCTGACCTCCTGCCTTCAGTACATGGACCGGGTGCTTATGAAACCAGCTATGCCATAGACAGTGTGCATTAATTAGCCTGGGGCTACCAGGGACCACAGTTCTTGTTAGTTCAAGAACTTAGTTGAAACTTAGCTTAGACGTGGCCACATGGTGTGTGCTGTGTGTAAGCGCAGGGCTGGTATTTATACAGTGGGAGAGAGCTAGGTGAAAGTAATTTGTATTCCAGAACACAGCCTTTTTCTCTCATAAAACCCTGTGAGAGCCAGAGTTGGGGTTCAGGCACTTGGCAGCCCAGGCTTCTTAGCTTACATCCTTTGGGGATGAAAACAGGCCACCCTGTCAGGAAGACAGCAATGACTGTCACAGTTTCTTCCCCAGACTGTCTGGCTCTTGGTTTTGTAAGGACTTGCGTGAGCTTCAGGCTTCATGGTGGAAATGACTATAAACTTGGGATACCAGCATACTGGCATAGCAGCCTTCCTGGATGGGGCTGGCCAAAGAGCAGTTCCAGCGATGGCCTGCTCACATTCCAGGAAAAGTCAGGCTTCTGCTCAAGGCGGCGTGTGAATGCATGCCACCAGCTAACTGGAAGTAGGGATGGTGTGCTGTTTTGTTGTGTGTTTAAAAGCAGAAATATTTATGGGAAATGACAGAATGTGGTCCTATAGACACCTAATTAAATGTTAGTTGATGGACATTTGGCTGTGTCCAAAATGCCTCTGAAATTGTAGGTATTTCTTAAGTAGAGATCCGTCAGGCTTGTTCTGGGTTTCTGGAAGTAAAAGTTAGAGTCTGCCTGCCTTGCTTCTAAGGTGAGGACACCCACCACTTCCTCTGTACTGACAGCCCCTTGGCATTTATCCTGCTCATGGTGAGTACCCACCCTAGCATGGTGGCCTGGGGTCTCTGATTATGGGAACAAGTGACTCATTCAAGTCTCTCTCTGCACAGTTCACTAGCACCTAGCCTTTGTGTTATGATCTGCTCCCATGCTGACAGGGTGGACCTAGCTGAGGGGCTCATCTCTCCAGTTGATCTTTAAAGATGGGATGGGTCGGGGCTGGAGAGATGGCTCAGTGGTTAAGAGCACTGCCTGCTCTTCCAAAGGTCCTGAGTTCAATTCCCAGCAACCATATGGTGGCTCACAACCATCTGTAATGGTGTCTGGTGCCCTCTTCTGGCCTGCAGGCATACATGTAGACAGAATATTGTATACATAATAAATAGATAAATATTTAAAAAAAAAAAAAAGATGGGATGGGTCATGGGTTGAGCAGGCCAGACCTTGAAACCGAGCTCTCTCCTTCCCTTGTTGGCGTTGTAGACCCTTCATTCCTGTACTGCTTTTTCTACCTTTTGCTTTGGTTTGGGGGGAAGGCAGCACTGGGCCCTAGAAGAACAGGACCAACAGGTCTGCATGCAGTTCTGTTCAGCTTTGGCTCTTCCCAGCGCCAGGCCCTAGTCCCACTGGGCTCTGGCCTCCTTGTCTTGTCTCCTGCTTTTCCTTGAGACACTACCTGTCAACCATCAGGACTTTCTCTCCAAAGAGCCTCTTTGACCTCTATCTTTGCTTGGCTAGCCTGAGCAACCCCACCCCCCATCCCTAGGTCACCTTTATTCCCAGTGTCTCCCCTCCATACTCTCCCCCATCCACCCACCCCGAGAGAGAGAACATCTCCCAGCAGACTAGGCCAGCCCTGGAACAGGCCGGGCGTGTGAGCTCTGTGTGTTCTGTACCAAAGAGCAGCTTACTGCATTCCTTGAGGAGGTTCAAGGTCTCTGGGGTCTCCTCTGCCTGGGCACCCTGTCAGTCCTGCCACAGGACCGTCGGAGCATTTGAACTTACCTCATAGGGTCTGTGGGATGGAGATCCGGCCCCGTCTCCTTTCCTAAATCCCAGACCAAATCTTTGAGTTCATCAAAAGCTATAATTATCAGCATTGAATGAAGATCAAGTGGTTTCTGAAGATAGCAGAATAGAGGGTCAGGACAGCTCTACCTTCTCAACTGAACCAGATTGTGATGAACTAGTGAGCTGCGCCTTGCATGTTGTCCTCCCACCTCCAGCTGGCTGACTGCAGCCTCTCATCCTGATGAGGCTCCAACCCTCCGTCCTGTTGCTGTGGGTTTCCTTGTGGGGCTCTGGTCGAGATGCTACTGAAGCATCTGTGAAGGGCATAGCTGTGTGGTGTGGTTGCTGGGTGGGAAGTATGAGCCTTACAGGTCAGGGTAGGAACTGTTTTACCTGGGAGGCCCCAGCCTCCGAGTTCTCATAGTTAGCAGACCGCCCTCCAAGTCTCCTGTCTCATATAGCAGCCACTCAGGGTAATCTAGCGTTGTTTTTCCCCCAGTTAAAATGTGCCCAGTATTGGCCACAGAAAGAAGAAAAAGAGATGGTCTTTGATGACACAAATTTGAAATTGACATTGATATCTGAAGATGTCAAGTCATATTACACAGTGCGACAGCTGGAGCTGGAAAACCTGGCTGTAAGTATGGCGTGTGTGAAGTCTTCTATAAATTGTTGGCTTGCTTTTGTCCTTAGTCCTCAGGTGCTGGTTCCAGCTGCAGCGTTCCCAGGAATTGTGAGTGCACAGTGTGGCCCACACCATGTGAGCAGGTCTTGCTGCTCTATGAGCCTGTGCCCAGGCACCAACAAAGGACAAGATACAAGCAACCTCCTACAGCGCTCTCTCATCTTTGGCACCAGTTAACACAGTCCTAAGGGAAAAGGGCAGCTTCTTACCTGAGAGTGGTCTGCTTTGCCTGTGGGACTAGAGGGCTGAAGCTGTGCTTGTGGGAGAAATGATAGCAAGCTTGCACCTTTTGTCTGGTCTGCCTTAAGGGGGACTCACCTCACTGCCCAGGTCTCCTGTAGCTGAGACTTTCTCACCAGACCTTAGGTAGACTTGCCAACAAAAGGAGGTTCAGGGGCATGGCAAGAGCCTGGAGTTAGGAGCAGTGGAAGCTCTTTGGTACAGAGCTGTAACTGAGGAGGCCATGTGAGTCCCAGGCATGGTGGAGCCACTTCTGGCCACTTTGCCTAACTGCTGAATGGGGTTGAGGGACATCTCCCCATGTCTTTGCTTTTTCTAGTTTCTTTCAGACGTGGGCTTGCGAGGGTCTTGGGAGGTCTTGGGTGAGAGAGCAGAGGGGAGGTGGGGTAATGGCACAAGGCCAGCTCAAGGGCTTCAATATTAGGACTTTTCTGGAACCTAGAACAGAATCCATTTGAAGGGATGGACAGGCTAGAGGAAGGTGGTTGATGAGGAGCCCCGTGCTCTTTGTAGGGATGAAAAGAAGACTTTTTGCATCTTTCTTCTAAACCAGTTTTTTAAACATATTTGAAACTCCTCTGTCTCTACACCCAGTACAGGTGGTGTTTGCTTTTGCAGGGCAGTAGGCAGAGCCTAGCTGTGCACACCACCCTGTGTCTAAAGCCACACTGAGGGTTGACCATGTCTTTCGTTTGTACCACAGCAGGGACCTCCTGTGCTTTGCAGACAGGTGGCATCTTGGTATCACCAAGCCTAGCCTGGGCATCTGTAGCTGCGCCTTTCCTCTCACAGGCTGTAGCCTTCTGTAATTCTGGGGTCCTGCTCCCTGGGGTCTTGCCCGCAGTGGCCTCCTTTAAGAATACTGAACATAAGTTGGGAAGTGGTGGCACATGTCTTTAATCCCAGGGAGGCAGAGACAGGCGGATCTCTGAGTTCAAGGCCAGCCTGGTCTACAGTATGAATTCCAGGACAGCCAGGACTAGACAGATATCCTGTTTCTATTTTAAAAAGAATGCTGGACCGTGGAGTAGGTGAGATAGCTCAGCGTGCAAAGGCATTTGCCGGTGACCTGCAAGTTGTTTTCTGACCTCCAGATGTGCATATGACATGTGGCACCCCTCACCCCCAAATAAATATTTGTAAGATTACTGGATCATCTAGGAAAGGGCAGAGTGGAAGCAGTGCTGGAGGCCATTCTTTTTGCTTAACTGCAGGGCACCGTGGGACAGTTCTACTAGTGGGTGTGGTCCCTAAGGTAAATGAGTGTGTGGCAAACCCATAGGCAGTTGCCACTGGAGTCCTGGCTGATGTACCTGTATGGCAGTCTGTCTTTGGAGACTTGAATTAACCACAGTTTCTTTCAAAGTAACAGTTGCCTGACCCATCCCAGTGGTCTCCCTGAGCAATCCAGACTTGGTGCCAGCCTCTCTCCCCCCCCCACACACACACTCACAGAAGCCCTTCCTGAGGTTTAGGGTGCCAGTGGTGACTTCCAGACTAAAACAGTTGTGGCCACCTGTGCATGGGTGGAAGGGACAGAAACATAATAGGATTGTCCACTGCCTAAGACTATGGCCAGATGAAGCCAGTGCACACTGAGGAAGGCTGGCCAGGAAGTCACTTGATGCTCACGTGGGGTATATGCAAACGATGTGCCCAGCCTAACCGCAAGTCTCTCTTTTAGACCCAGGAGGCCCGGGAGATCCTACATTTCCACTACACCACATGGCCTGACTTTGGAGTCCCCGAGTCACCTGCCTCCTTCCTCAATTTCCTTTTCAAAGTCCGAGAGTCAGGCTCCCTCAGCCCGGAGCATGGCCCCATCGTGGTGCACTGCAGCGCTGGCATCGGCAGGTCGGGGACCTTCTGTCTGGCTGATACCTGCCTCTTGCTGGTGAGGAGGCTTTGCAAACCCAGGAAGAAAGGAAGCGTTGTTGAGCTTACCCTGTCACTGTCCACAGACACTCTTTCTTGGGGATGCTCTGTCGTGGCCTTTGCCTTCACCAATTCCCATGACAGTGGTTCAGTCCCTTCTGTTCATAGGGCACTCCCAATTGTCACCCTAAAATCCCCATAGCTCTTTTCTAAGCCCTTTTAGCTCATGTTTAGAGGGTCCCAGTTTGTTGCATTTTTCTCCCATTTCCTTGAGTCCCTTTACCAGCCCTCTGTGACTTTCCTCTGGCTGACCCAGTTTTCCTGCCTTGCAGATGGACAAGAGGAAAGACCCCTCTTCTGTGGATATTAAAAAAGTGCTTCTGGAGATGCGCAGGTTTCGCATGGGGCTCATCCAGACAGCCGACCAGCTGCGCTTCTCCTACCTGGCTGTGATCGAGGGTGCAAAGTTTATCATGGGCGACTCCTCAGTGCAGGTCATTGCTATTCTGCTTAGCACACGTGTGTTGGTGTTGGGCTTAGTTTCTAGCGGAGGATAGACCGTGCAACCTGTGCACATTCATCAAGACTGATCTTTGAAAGTAACTCCAGGCATAAAAGATCCAACTCTGGGACTGGAGAGATGACTCAGAGGTTAAGAGCACTGACTGCTCTTCCAAAGGTCCTGAGTTCAATTCCCAGCAACCACATGGTGGCTCACAGCCGTCTGTAATGAGATCTGGTGCCCTCTTTTGGCCTGCAGGCATACAGACAGACAGAGAACACTGTATACATAATAAATAAATAAATCTAAAAAAAAAAAAAAAAGTCCAACTCTGTTGAGGTCAAAGGAAGTAGCTCCCTTTTGCATGTACCATTGCTAGAGTCACTAAGCAGCCGCCCTTCTGCCTGCCAGGTGCCCTGCAGAGCCCTGAGCAGAAGAGCACGTTTGGTTCCCTAAAGACCGTCCCAGCCCTTTGGAGATGAAGGCAGGATGGCAGGAGTCCAAGGCCTGCCTGGCCACCTGAGACCCTACCTCAGAAAGAACAAATTTACCTCCCAGATAATTGCCTAGAACCAAGAACCTCAGAGGTGCTAATGAGCTGTTGGCTGCTCACCTTGGGAGACCCAGAGCAAGTACTCATGGGCTTCTGTCACTGTTCTTCCCAGGATCAGTGGAAGGAGCTCTCTCATGAGGACCTGGAGCCCCCACCCGAGCATGTCCCTCCACCTCCCCGGCCACCCAAACGCATCCTGGAGCCCCACAATGGGAAGTGCAAGGAACTCTTCTCCAACCACCAGTGGATGAGCGAGGAGACCTGTGAGAACGAAGACAGCCTGGCCAGAGAGGAAGGCAGAGACCCCTTAAGTGCTATGCCTAGCATGAGCAGGTGATGGAGGGGCCTCTATCCTGGCAGAAAGTGCCCATTGCCCTTGGGTGTCCCTATGCAGTGACAGGTTATAATGGGATTCCAGTGCCACCTTGTGGTGCTCGTCTGATGTGCTCAGTTTAAACTGGGCAGGTGTTGCAGCTTGCTTGCTCACCCTGGTAACTGGAGCCCTGAGATCTATGCTGCAGACCCTCCACTTGGAGAAAGGGACGTGTGCATTGTGTGGTGGAATAGGGTTGATAAAGAAAGTATATGCCTGCAAGAAGTGGCACTGTGAGGCAGCTCCTGGGGCAACAGTCTCTTTCCTAGAGGGCAGTTTGGAGGTGTGACACACAGTCTGGCTCTCAGTAGGACCCACCCAGAGCTCTGAACATAGTGTGGAGAGGCGTGGCTAGCTGCGCTCATTCTAACATCCTTGGTCATAGAAGATACAGAGCTGCCAGTGTACCAGGACTAAGGAAGTCGTGTTTCCCCTGTAACTGGGATATGGAGCTGAGCACATCTTTGGCTACAGCTAGGAGTTTCCATTTCTGATAAAGCACATACATTGGTGGGCTACAGGCTGACTTGATCTTTGAATGAAACCCAGCCCTGGCCGTGGGTATTGCCCAAGGTCCCCAAGGGCTAGAAGACAAGCAGGCTGCTGTCTGTGCTGACCTTCCCACCGGTGCAGCATGAATAGCTTGCCTCTCCAGAATCACTTCATGATAATGCCCTTGTCCATCTTCTCAAGGTGAATAACCTGCCTCTCCCCTCTCTCCAGCATGAGTCAAGACACTGAAGTTAGAAGACGAATGGTGGCTGGAGGTCTTCAGGGCGCCCACGCATCTGCTCCCACCAAGGAAGAGCTGCCCCCAATGGACGAGGAACAAAAGGCACACTGGCCGACTCACTGGAAGCCCTTCCTGGTCAACGTGTGCATGGCCACAGCCCTGGCGACTGGTGCGTACCTCTGCTACCGGGTGTGCTTTCACTGACAGACTGCTGTGAGCGCGAGGGCACTGGGCACTGCTGCTGCCCAGCTTAGGATTCAGTCTGCGGCGTCTGACCCACTGTCCAGGGAACAGCTCGCAAGCCTGTGGTGGAACTGGAAGGGCCAGCCCCAGGAGGGGCATCAGTGCACTGGGCTTGGCCAGAGCCCCATGGTCCCAAGAACAGTCTAATCTCAGGGCCTTAACCTGTTGAGGAGAAGTAGAGGAAATGCCAAATACTCTCACTCACTCGCTCTCACCTCACTCTTCCCCTTTCTCTCTCTGTTCGTTTGTTTTTGGGAAAAAAAAAAAGAATTACAACACATTGTTGTTTTTAACATTTATAAAGGCAGGTTTTTGTTATTTCTGGGGGAAAAAAAAAACGCTAGGCACTCATGAGATTCTCTTGTGCCCTTTTGCGTATGATCAGATTCATGATTTACATTGATTTCCCAAATGGTCAGGATGTAAAGCTCCTGCTGGCTTGGGCAACCCCCTCTGTGCACTCTGAGCTGCCAGGTGTCCTGGAGCCGCCCTGTTGTGAGGAGGGCAGCAGCGCTGCCTCTAAACAGCAAGCCCAGCTCTGCTTTGCTCAGGTGTCCCCGCTGCATTTCCAAACTCATCCGCACCCTCCCTCCTTGTGACAGCCATCTTGCTGATATCCCCACCCTCAACATCCCATCCCTATTAGTGGGTTTCCCTGGGTCAAGTTCATCTTAGGTGGCTGCCAGCGCTCACCCTGCGGTTTCCATCTCATTTGGAAAGTAAGCGCCATTGTGTAGAGCCCACACTACTGAGGCGCAAGCATGACTGACAGGAGGAGGAAGGAGCCTTGGTGTCATGGAAGCCACTTCGCAGGACTGTTACCAAACTCTGAAACGTTCAGTCCTGTGCCGGTGACCATCCTTGAAGGCATCAGATGATTTTTGCAAACTGCAAAGACTTTTTCCTTAGTGGTGCTTTTCAGAGTCAGGACTCATGAAACACCACCGAGCTTGCCATGGCTGCCACCGAGCTTGCCATGGCTGCCTTCAGTGCTGTAGTGGCGAGGCCGTGGGGAGGTGCGTGCTCTGGAGTATCCAAGGCACGCGCTTTCAAGAGTATCCAGCAACACAGCTTGCCCTCCAGCCTCTTGGCTGCAGGCCACAGTGGCCATGCCGGGGAAGGAAAGCCACTAGCCAGCCGAGCAAGCTGCACACAGAGCCACCACCTCCTTCAGCCATGTATCTCCCTTTCTGCTTTATCCTTCCCGGGAGTACCAAGCCCACGATCGTGAGGAGTACAAGGGAGTGGCAGAGACAGAGCACTGGCTCTCTGCAGCAGGAGGCCCCACACCCTCCCTAGAAACCGCCTAGAAACTCTTTATTTATTCACCTTTCCCAAAGACATCCCCACTGCGCAAGCATGTCCTTGAGCTAATAATGTAAGGTGTCAGCCTGGCACCCAGGGCTCTGCCAGGTACAGTTTCAGATCAGTCCTGGGCTTGAGACTGACAGGAGCCACTGTACAGCCAGAGCTGGGGCCAGGAGCAGGGGCTGTAGGGCATAGGGAGCGATCAAGCTTCAGGAACATGGGACAGTGTGGCCATGTGTAAAGGCCCTGTGGCTACTGATGTGATATGCGAGAATGAGACCTGGGCTTTCTCCCCATGACCTTGTAGACCTGTTCCCAATCTCCGCTTTCCCTGAGAGTTCAAAAATACGAAGTCTCCTGCCCTGGTGGTGCCATGTTCTTGACATGAGAAATTTCAAAGCCCACTCACTGGCAGCCCATGTCCAGCCACCTCTGCATACTCTGACCAGATGTGGCCGTTGCTGAGTAACCACCACTCTATGGGAGCAGCTCTGTCCAGTGCAGATGCTGCCTCACTCCGGCAGGACACCCCAGGCTCACTGGCCTGCCCTGCCAAGCCCCACCACACCTCAGACATTCCACAGTCACACCTCATTCCCTGGACACTTGGGCAAGCAGGGCCCTTCCACCTCTGGAATCAGCCCCTCCATTCCAAGTTCACACTCTTCTGGAGCAGGCCAGGATTAGAAGCAAGGCAGCTTGTGGGAAGCACCCTCCTGGGAACAGCCTGGGTGACAGTTCCCTTAGAATCAGCCTGCTGTCATCACTGGCCCGGGTCACCTTGCCCAGAGGTATGTCACTCTTGAGCCTGGTAGAGACTGATGATGGTGCTCATGACTCTTCCTGTGAGGGACACAAGACCTTCACATTGGGTGGCTTTTTTACAATAAGAAGCGAAGGCAGCTGGAAATCCAAACTGCCTCTTGCCAGCATTTCACATTTTGCCTTTCACCCAGAGAAGCCAGCACAGAGCCACTGGTGGGAATGGTGGTGGCCTTGCCCACAGAGCCTGGGGCGGTGGCACAGCCAGGGTCCAGGCTGGGAGCAGTTGGCAGTGGACTGTGTCTATAGTGGTGGGGTATGTACAGTAGCCTTCTAGGTGGGTGTCCTGGAGAATGGGCACGCTCCACCCCGTTGCCTGTGTTGGAGGTAGCAAGCTGCTGTATGCCTTAAACCAATATTTACTCAGCAGGTCGTTTTTTTGTTTTTGTTTTGTTTTTGATGGCCATAGAATAAACCATTTTTACGAAAAAAAAAAAAACAACAACAAAAAAGTTTTCCAATATAGTACTTTTACAGGTGGTGCATGCCCCGGTGGGGGTGTCTCAGGGTCTTCTGTGACCTCACAGAACTGTCGGACTGCACCATTTCCAACTTGCCGTATCACTAATGGGTCTGCATTTTAGTTGCAACAATAAATGTTTTTAAAGAACGTAGATGTGAGATGCTTCCTATTTCTTCACCTGACAGACCTGAGCCAGGATGGGCAGCCATCTATCCATCCGTGACAGCATGAGGTAGATGTCTGCCCTGCAGGGTTAGCATGCTCTGGGTTGCGAGTGCCAGTGGCTGGCCAACCTGCCTTCACTGCAGGGTCTATGGGGCACTCAGGACCTCCACACTGTTCTTTCAGGATCCCACCCTTTGGCACCTATGGGGCACTCAGGACCTCCACACTGTTCTTTTAGGAGCCCGCCCTTTGGCACCTATGGGGCACTCAGGACCTCCACACTGTTCTTTCAGGAACCCACCCTTTGGCACCTTGCAGTACTTGAACAAGACCCACAGGCATCACTGGAGTCCCAGATTCAGGCTCCACACCACACCTCGGCCAGCTGCCTGTCACACACCATGGTCATCCCATCTCAGGACATCCATAAAGCCACACTTGGTATATTCATGACAGAGGTGGAAATGAGACCCAAAAGTTCATGTACAGCACTCAGCATATAGGGCCCCCACGTGACTGTTTCAGTTCAGACTTTGCGATGACAGATGTGACAGAAAGCACAGCCCTACCTTTAATGCCACCACAAGAGGCAGAGAGATCTCTGTGTTCAAGGCCTGCCTGATCTACGGAGCGAATTCCAGAACAGCCAGGGCTATACAGAGAAACCCAGTTTCACCACCACCACCACCCCAAAAAAAGAAAAAGCAGAGCCCTGTATGTCTCAGAGTTTTGCAATTTCTTGTGCAGTAAGTGGTCCCCGCTATGATCCTGGAGCCCCAGAACCATGGAAGTGCCGTGCCTACTCTCCCAGCGGAAAGCTTCAGGTATGGGATAAACCCTGTCGGGTAAAGGCTTGCAAAGGCCTGGGGTATTCTCAAAGTGTCCCCAGAGGAGGGCAGTCTGCCATGAGCCTTGGGAATCAAGTGTAGCAAGGATCCCCGATGGGTTCTGCGGAGTCCTGTGGTGCCTGCCAGCCTCTCCCATGTGGCTAGACAGACAAAACTTTTATTTACTTGGGCAGTAAGGTAAACCAAACACTACAGAGGTTTTAATTGAGACTTTAGAGAATGGACATGAATGAGACAAATAAATACCAAGATAAGTCAGCACACATGGTCCACGTAACTAAATGGGGTTCTATACAACTCTAAATGGGGGTATCTAAGTCAGCCCTGAGAGCCACTAGGCTCTCATGGACATCTCAGATGCCCAGTTTCAAGTGTTTTACCCACTGAAGTAGGAAACCCATCGTGTGCCTCCGTAGCCACCTCACCTCATCTCTGGCTTCTGAAGCAATTCATCTAACGGGCCGCAAGTTGGCATGTGTCAGAAGTGGGCCTGACCACTGACTAGCTGTCTCAGAGGGTATGCAGGCAGCTCACATTCCATGCATGTCTGTCTTGAACCCTTGATCCTCAGCCAGCACCAGCTGCCCCTGGCACTGCACCCCAGGGAAGGCAAGACAAGCAAAAAGAGCATTTGGGGTAGGCCACATCCTTGGAGGTCCCACATACCCCTTCTTCCTGCTCTGTGAATACAGCACTGTGCCCTTGGGCTGGGTACTGACTCAGCTCACACTTGGGAGGGAGTGCCTAGGGTGCTCAGTTCAAAACTTGAGCCCTATGGAGACCGGGAAACGTCAAGGAAGAAAGGTGCTGGATTGGAGCTCATTGATCACAGCTTAGAAAATGGTGATTTCGACATCTGCTTCCTGGTAGAGTTCTTGTTCTGACTGGAGTCTGTCCATCTTCTCAAAAGCTAAGCGGCCCTTCTCACCTGGAACACAAACGGATCCATCACCAGCTCGTCACCACCTTGGTGCTGTGCTTTGCCAGGTCTTGTTCTCTCTAGAGGGGCAGGACAGTAGTCGTTGGGGGTCCCTTGCCCCTGCTGTTGGCTGAAACAGTCTTCTATGCCGGAGGTCTCCTGAGCACTGGCCTGACTTTGCCCCTGCCCACCGTTTGCCAAGGACCATAAACGAAGTGGGGAGAAAAATTACACCCTAGCTGTCAGGAAACCTGCCCTGAGCAGGGGCTGCAAAGCATAGGTGGCCTGCAGCCGGGTCCCTAGCAGCCCAGACCTGACAGCTGAGGCTCTTCTCACCCATCTCCACTAGACTAGAACCCTGGAACCCCACTATGCTGCACGGGGTGGGGGTGGGGCGGCTTTGGCCACAGTTTACCAAATGACAGTGTTGCTTCCCGCGCTGCCACTCTCACGGCCTCCAGGTCCGACCGACACAGGCTGGCGATCTGTTCAATGCTTTCAATACCCTGTGAGGTCAGGAGGAAAACGGCCTGTTAAGCAGCACTGTGTCATCCCTGCATGCCAACCATGGCGTGGTTCCTGGCCTCCAGGCTTCCACACCCCAGCGCAGGCCAGCAAGCAAGGCCACCATCAGCTTGTCTGCAGACACCTAGCACACCCTGACTTTCCTCTACCCTGGAGAACCGGGGCCTGATTGCCACACATCCACAGACAGCGCTCCCACGTGACCTTAGCAGTGATCCTCCTGTTGGGGCAGGGCTGAGTGAGTGGGGGGCAGTAGGTTTTCTCAACACTGAGCCAACTCCAATGTACAAATAGGCAAGATTAGACAAGGCGGATCCCCAGCATGGGTGGGGGTGACCTAACAAAGTCCCCTCACCTCCACCGTGGAAGTGCAGGGAGAGTGGGGAAGGCATGGCTCACAGGCTCTGAAGCTGTCCTGTGTCATCCAGGAACCCAGCGTGGCTTTTTATAAAACCTTATTTACAAAAATGCTCTCAGTGGCATTTATGAGACAGGGTCTTACTATGAAGCCCAGGCTGGCCCTGGGTCATGGGAATGCACCCCCATACCTGGCTTTTTCCCCTCAGTGCATGAAAACTACATTTTTCTGTGGTTGAGTGCACGTGTGCGCCGCCCCCCTCCCCCGCACACACAATGTGAACAAAATTAGAACTTACAGATGCCATCCGCACCGTGTTTTTAGATGAGGTTTCTCCTAGCTCACAAGTAAGCTATGCTGGCTAGCTGGCTGGCCGGCTAGTCCCGGATTCCCCCGCTTCTACCTCCCCTGCACTGGGATGACAAGTGTGGGCCACTATTCGGGGCTTTTCTATGGAGTTCTGGGGATTCCACTCAAGTCCCTCATGCTTGTAGGCATGTAGCCCTCTGCTCATGTAAAGTCATGTTTAGTGGCAATATTCAGGGCGCGCATGTCCCTGCAAGCAAGAAGGAAATGTGCCAGAGGTGGCCAGTCACTCCTGCTGAGGTTGAGGGTGACAGGGCAACTTTCACTTTTCTGCACTTTGTCTGTTTCTCATTCACAAGAATTTATCTTGTTACAACATGTGGAGCTGGGCAGGGAGTTTCTTGGTTTGGGGACCTCTGCTGTTGGAGTCTGTGGAGCTGGCTGTTACTAGGGTGTTGGTTCTTGCTACTGGTGACACCCTCTACTACACACACACACCATTCCAGTGAAAGCGTTTTGAAGCTCCAGCTGCTGCTTCAGCTCTCACTAGGAAGACGGGACTCACCCCAAGCTGCTGCAACGCCATGCAGGCTGCCTGCTGGAGCTTGGTGTCGCTGTCGGTTAAGGCGTTGGTGTAGTACAGCAGAGCCTGGGGAAGGACACCAGGATTGGACAGAGGTCAGGGCAAGCTGGTCCCCAGCTGGACCAGACACACTGCAGGTGCTTCAGTGACCCAAACTCAGCCCTTCTCTAAATAAAACTTGGGGTGAGACCTGTCAGTCTTAGGCCAGGTGTATTGTCAGGAGGAGGGCTAACCCCAGACTGATCACTAGCTGGTTAGTAAGTGAATT
Organism: Dicrostonyx torquatus; assembly: GCA_028555095.1. Taxonomy (NCBI): domain Eukaryota; kingdom Metazoa; phylum Chordata; class Mammalia; order Rodentia; family Cricetidae; genus Dicrostonyx; species Dicrostonyx torquatus. The sequence continues at coordinate 3,893,970 of JAQHUG010000040.1, forward strand.
CCACAAAACTTTTTTGGTTTTGATTTTCAAGACAGGGTTTCTCTGTGTGGCCCTGGCTATCCTGGAACTCACTCTGTAGATCAGTCTGGCTTAAAACTCAGAGACCTGCCTGCCTCTGCTTCCCAAGTGCTGGGATTAATGGTGTGTGTAATCATGCCCAGCTCCACCTGAATTTGAACCCTGGAACCCATATTGTGGAGGGAGAAAACTGCCTCCTTCAGGTTGCCCTCTGACCTCTAGACTCATGATGTGGTACACACACTCACAATAGATGGATGAATGAATGAATGAACAAATATTAAAATTTTAAAGACAGCCCCCAGATGCCGTGTTGGTCTGAGAGACCAAGCCCAGGCTGTGACTTGGTGCTGGGTATATTCCTCAACCTGTGGGTCTCAACCCATCTGGGGGGGTCACATTTAGATATTCATATTACAACTCATAACAATAGCGAAATTACAGTTATGAAGTTAACAACACAATAACCTTATGATTGGGGTCACCACAACATGAGGAACCATATTGAAGGGGAGCAGTGTTAGGAAGGTTGGGAACCACTGCCCTAGTGACTCCAGCCCCACGTTCAGCATTCTTAAAGCACTTGACCTCAAATCTGTTAAGTGTAGCCCCCATCACCCACTTTATACTCTTTTTTTTAAAAGATTTATTTATTAATTATGTATACAGTGTTCTGTATGCTGTACCAGATCTCATTACAGATGGTTGTGAGCCACCATGTGGTTGCTAGGAATTGAACTCAGGTCCTCTGGAAGAACAGTCAGTGCTCTTAACCTCTGAGCCGTCTCTCCAGCCCCTCCCACTTTATATTTCTGCACACCCAGCCGAATGCCCATGCATGCACCACACCTTTTCCCGGAAGCGCCTATTCCTGGCTGCACTAGCCAGGCGTGATCTGGCAGCCCTGCACAGCCTCGGGGGTCCATCCAGCTGCAGCAGTGCCCAAGCTTGAAGTGTCTGAGGCAGGGGCTGCAGCTGGCCCAGGCGTTTCCCGTGCAGCTTCCTCAAGCCCTTGGCTGGACCTGCACAGCGCAGCTCCTCGATGAGAGTCACTGAAAAAGAAGGGGAGGCCGGTACCATCAGCTGCCCTAGCCGCAGGGGCAGCTCCACGGCAGAGGGAGCATCGCCACATCCCGACAGACGCTTCTACAAACAGATCTGACATGCCCCTGAACAACGAACAGAACCACTGGCCAGGCTGGGCATGTGGTACACACCTGTAATCCCAGCACTTGGGAGGCTGAGGTGGGAGGATGGTATGTTTGAAGACAGGCTAGGCTACATAAGGAGACCCTGACTCAGAAAGAAATCAGAAGGGCAGTCTGCGGCTCCCACCTCCTCTTCCTGGGGCTGCTCTAGGCTGTTTACCTCCCGCTTTCAGCTCTGACAGCTGCAGGGAGAGCTGCGTGCATCTGGTTTGTGCCCAAGCCAGAAGGGACAAAGCCCCCAGGGTGGGCTGTAACTTGCTTCCAGGCCGTCGCCATGGCCAGGCCCTACCTTCCTTGGTGAGCTGGATGAGGTGTTTCTCCAGGTCAGAGACGCTCTGCCGCTGCAGGTAGCTGTGGAACTGGAACCAGGTGACCATCTGCTCTTCCTGGAGCCCCGCTGTGGCCAAAAGCCCCCCACAGCCAACCACTTGCTCCAGGAGCCTGCGACACACTGGCAGACGGAAGGACCCTGAGAGGAGCTGAGCCTCAGCTGGACTCTCAGTAAACAGGGGATCCCAGGGGGCCTCCTTAGAGTCAGCAGACTCGTACTTCTAGAGCCTTCTCTAGTCCAGAAGTTGGTAGCGCTTGCCAATAAAGTACACTTTCACTCAGCTACAGGCTGTTTTCCTATCTTTTAATTCTGTGACAGAGAAGAGGCATGCACCAGCTAGTGAGTAACCACTACAGTGGACTCTGAATCCCGGAGCTAGAGCCCTGGAAACACTCAAGGCAGCAAGCAGCCCTGAGAATGGGCCGGACTCCCAGACTCCAAAAGCCACCCTCGGGAGCACCACCCTCGGGAGCACCATCCTTCATGTGCTCCATGAGAAAATGCTACAGCTTCCCTCAGGAAAGGTCCAGTCCAGGACACCTGCATGGCACTCTGCCTGCACACCCTCCTCTAACAATTCTTCAAGGCTTGGTGGGAGGCACAGGGATTTGCAGCCTGCTTTCCCAGCGGGCAGGGCGGTGAAGACATGCACGGAGATCCCCAGGGCCCGAACTGTGAAGACGTCCCCAGTTGTAGCACCACCGTTCCCGGGGAAAGTGGCAAGCAAGAAGGACGCTACCTATTTCCAGCTGGCCAGGGTACTTCCCTCGGACTCGATGTAGGAACATCTTCTTGAGCTGGCTGAGGAGTGTGGAGGCAGGGCAAGCCAGGACGCTGCCAGGCTGGGTACATCCTTGCCACAATGCCAGGCCACCCTTCCTGTGAGGAGCCTGTGGGATGACTGAGAGCAAGCAGCTGCTCAGCAGCCTAGGCGGGAGCAGCCACAGGCACCAGAAACCCTTTCACCGGGATCCAAAGCTGGAAGTGAGGGCAGGAGACCCAGTACAGGGACCTCCTCTCAGGCCCGTGTCACTCAGCAGCCTGGGCAGGAGCAGCCATAGGCACCAGAACCCCTTCAGCAGGACCCGAAGCTGGAACGAGGGCAGGAGACCAATACGGGGACCTGCTCTCAGGCCCGTGTCTCTCCGTAGGAACAGTTGGCTCCAGTCACCTTCCTTGTCCCCACTCCTAAGGTCAGCCACTCACAACCACCCCGATGAACTAGGAAGCTGAACTGCCCAGAGAGGTCCACAGAGGTAGACAAAGAACTGAGGTGACAGCCATTGCTCCTTGGCAGAACCACCAGGATGTGGGTGGGGATGGCTTTGGTGAACCCGACAGTGGCCTCCCCAGCATACAGAGACACACGTATGAAAGCCCAGATAATCCACCCCACCCATCCATGGAAGCGGGAGAGAGGCAGGGCTGCCGTGGGTAGGAAGCTGGTTGCTACTTACTCTCTTCAACCGACCTGGCCTTGCTGACCTGCTCCGAGTCGAGGACTGAAAGCACTTCCAGAACCTGCCTCTGCTGCTCTGCTTCCTCCAGGAGGCAATCCTGGACCACCCGTGACAGGTTAGGGGAGGCCAGCCTCTAGAATCAGCCGGGATGCTGGGGTTAGCCCTCAGCTGCCCACAGCTGCCCTATCCCAGAGGTGGCTTCTAGACCATGGCCTAAGCCCCCAGGGTCAGCCCATCCAAGTTCAGCCAAACATCACAAAGCAGCAGAAAGAGGGCCAGGCCCATCTGCCAGCATTTGGACCCTGGGAGTAGCATAGCCTGAAGCCCACCATGTTCTGTTCCTGGGGTTGAACCAGTTTGGACTGGTGTGGCACCTTACACATGTATAACAGAACCACCCTCTCAGTCCGGGGCTTGGCTCCCTGAGACCTACATGGCTCCTTACCTCCTGCCACAGAGTCTCCATGGCATCGGCTCTCAGAGCGACTTCCTTTTACCTGACCCCAGACTTTTCTTTGCCATCTTTGAGCCCAGACCCCACCCCAGCCAAGCCCTACCCTGACACCTGAAGCAAGGCCTTGCAGACTTGAAGGTGGACAGTGAGCAGTGTGTCCAGCTCCGGGACACCAGCTGTGATCTCGCAGGGTGACACCTTCAATGACGGCCGAGGAGGCGGAGGACTGTCCTTCCTGAGGAGACAAAAGAAGTGAGTGACCACTGGGTTAGCAAAGGAACCCCTTCCCTTACCCCCACCCCACCCCCCAGAGCTCCGGATCAGAGAGCTGGGCCCCAGGTACTGGAATTCAGTGGCGGGAAGGGGGAGAAAGTTGGCTGGAAATCTGACAGGTGTGGAGGGCAGTGCTACCCAGGGGACCCGAGGCTGTGCTTCTGGATGGTCGCCAAAGCCTCATTTTGCTCTTCTGTGAAGTGGGCAGGAAGCCCAGACTCAGGGTGAGGATATCATGGCTCACAGGGCAGAGCTGAACCGCTGCCCCTCCCCCAAGGCCCAACTGGCTCATCACACTGAATCTCCCTGTGGGACCACTGGATGAGAGAAAGAAATGAAGACTGTCCTCTTCTGTCTTGCTGAGATCTGGGGACAGACGTGGCCCTGGGCCATCAGCATAGGTAGTGAGGCCAATGGATGGTGGTCCAGAGAGAGTGCTGGGCAAGACAGTTACTAGGGAAGGTGGTCAGCATGGCAGCCACTGAGGTCAAGGTCAGGGTTTTGCTGTGTGCTGCTGCTACTGCCTGAGACCACCTCAGTGGCCATACTAGCTATGTGGGGACAGTGATATGGAAAGGACAATAAAACTAGATGTGATGGGACCAAGGACTCAAGAGACTAGAATGGAGCTACAGCAGCCCAGAGGTGTCCCCATCGGTGCGCACTCACTCAGGAGCCTGGGACAGCTCATCACTGGCAAGGTCGGCATTCAGAAAGGCGAAGCTCTCAAGGATGCAGTCCATCAGGCTCTGCACTGACACTGGTTCCGGCTGCACCCCTCGGGGCTGTGGACAAGCACCAGGATGACGGCCTTGCCCTCCCGCAGCCCCAGCACAAGCCAGCTCAGCAGAGTGAGTCTGGGATGTGGCACTTCCAGTGTCCCACCAGCATAGCCTGAGACAAGGTCACCCGAGAGACAGACCTACCCCAACACCCATGGGACAGACCACAGGGAGGGAGGCAGGGCTTCCCCAGCAAGGAGGCGCCACTCCATCCCAGCGGACACCTGCCCTGTGCTGCTGCCCAGTGGCTCAGTGGCTCATTTCTCATCAAATGTGGAAACTTGCTCCACACTCAGCTGACAGTCACCCTGAGAGAATTCAGACATGGCTGGACATGGTGACAAGCACATGTGTGTATGTATGTACACAGACACAGATGGACGCAGTGACAAGCACATGTGTATATGTATGTACACAGACACGGATGGACGAGTGATAAGCACATGTGCATGTATGTACACAGACACAGATGGACGCAGTGGCAAGCACATGTGTGCATGTATGTACACAGACACGGATGGACGCAGTGGCAAGCACATGTGTGCATGTATGTACACAGACACGGATGGACGCAGTGGCAAGCACATGTGTGCATGTATGTACATAGACATGGATGGACGCAGTGATAAGCACATGTGTATATGTATGTACACAGACATGGATGGATGCAGTGACAAGCACATGTGTTCATGTATGTTCACAGACACTGATGGATGCAGTGATAAGCACATGTGTATATGTATGTACACAGACATGGATGGCTGTAGTGATAAGCACATGTGTGCATGTATGTACACAGACATGGATGGGCGCAGTGACAAGCACATGTGCATGTATGTATACAGACACGGATGGACACAGTGACAAGCACATGTGTATATGTATGTACACAGACATGAATGGACACGGTGACAAGCACATGTGTGCATGTATGTACACAGACATGGATGGACGCAGTGACAAGCACATGTGTGCATGTATGTACACAGACACGGATGGACGCAGTGGCAAGCACATGTGTGCATGTATGTACATAGACATGGATGGACGCAGTGATAAGCACATGTGTATATGTATGTACACAGACATGGATGGCTGTAGTGACAAGCACATGTGCATGTATGTACACAGACATGGATGGACGCAGTGACAAGCACATGTGTGCATGTATGTACACAGACATGGATGGACACAGTGGGTGCTTATGCATTGAGGTAGTTATGTTAGCAAATTAGCAAACACTGAGCCATGACCCCAAGACCACACTGCAAACTCCCAGCCTGTAAGTACAAGGCCCACGTGTGCACTTTTGTTTAAAAGCTGTTTTTCTTTTCCAGTGTAGTATGCTGTGCGTGTTGTACATATGTGCTTGTGTGTGCAGAGCGGCCATACAAGGACAACCTTGGGTGTCATGCCTCAAGAGCTGTCACCTTGTTTTACTGGTTTGGTCTTTTTATTATTATTATTATTATGTTTTTGAGATCCCTCCTGCTGGGACCTGGAGTGTGCCAGTTAGGCTGGACTGAGTGGGCATTGAGCCCCAGGGAACCTCCTGTCTCCACGTCCCCAGTGATGAAGTGCTTGCCACCAGGCCTGCCTTTCCGTTGTGTGGGTCCTGGAGGGTGAGGCCAGGTCCTCACGTTGCACAGCAAGTGCTCCGCCAGCTGGGCGGCCTCCCCAGCCCTGACGATAGCAACAGCATAGTTAATGGTGTTGTGGCGACACCCTTGGGCTCCTGTCAGTGCTCTGCACCTCCCGCCGGAAGGAATCATCTAACGCTCGCGTTTTTACCACCAGACTACAAGCGCACAAACAGCCCTGCACATGGGGCTTTGCACACAGCAAATCTCCCGACAAACAGCACAGGTGGCCAAGCATGTGACGGCGACTGGGAAAAGGATGGTGGTTGCAGGGAGGCAGAGCAGCCATGCGGTCGCCCTCAGCCCAAAAGGAGCACACTGAGCATCTTGAGGGTTTTCCTCAAAAAATGACAGCAGCAGAGCCTGTGCCTTCTTCCCAGGGCTGCACACGAGTCTTCAAGAGTAGATGACTTTCAGGAGGGTGAGGGAGGGGGTCGACTGTGTGTGAGTGTGTGTGAGCGTGTGTGTGTGAGCGTGTGTATGCGCACTGGGCATGTAACTATATACACATGCATCTCTGTATGTGTATGAGGCTGGAGAAATGGCTCAGTGGTAAAAGCACTGGCTGTTCTTGCAGAGGACCTGGGTTTGATTCCCAGCGCCCTCATGGAGGCTCATAACCAAGCTTCAGGGCATCTGATGGCCTCAGCTGGCCTCAAGAGCACCTGACACGTGTGTACGTACATACACGTAAATACACACACATTTATATAGTAATAAGTGTGTATAAGTTAGCCAGGCATGGTGGCACACACCTGTCCTCCCAGCCTTGGGAGGCTGAAGCAGGGGGATCTAGAGTTCAAGACCAGCCTGGGCCTCTTAGCAACACTGAGCCCATTTCTCAAGAAGTCTCAAGAAGCCTAGGAAGGCTCTGGGTGACTCCCCTCTAGCATCCAAGCTGAAGGCGGGACCTGTCATTGGTTTGTATTGTCCTTGGCTGTTTTCCAGAAAAGAGAAGGGTCTCAGTGATGTTCTGAATAGCTGTGCTAGTTCAGGGTCATACAAAGTGTGTGTGATTTGTGACAATACAGGAGTGTGACAGAAGCTGTGTGCCTGCAACTCAAACTGCTCCACACACAAACACTGGGGAAGTGCAAGCGAAGGTGGCATCCTTCCTCAAATTCTCCTTCCTGGAACGCTGGGGCAGGGCCTTTCGAAGGTGGCCGGCAGGCAGGGTGGGTGGGTTAAGACACTGGATGGACATGAGAAGTGGAGCTTTCTCTCAGCTGTGCTGGTGTGAGAATGTGTGAGGTCCAGGTTGAGAACAAAGAAAACAAAACAGAATAATATTCAGTGAGACTTTTTTTGAAGAGAAGTCTGTGTTGGATCGTTCTAAGAAAAAACTGTGTCATACCCAAGAATGGGCTATAGATGTTGGTATGTGTGGTCTACATTTTATTTTATGTATTTAAAAATGTAAACAAAGCCACCATCGAGGCTAGCAGCTCTGAGAGCCACGGCAGGTGGCCGGAGAACATCCTTTGGCTGAGTGACCACTGAGCGGGAGGTACTGGGTGGCCTAACAGACACAGAGTGGGGAGCAAGTAGCTGCAGGGCTTTCCTTGAATTCAGCTCTGTCTGGCCCAAAGTTCTTAATCCTAAATGACATCCCCGAGCACCCACCTACATCAGAAGATCCTCGGTGGAGCCAGGTTCTGGCTGGACACGGAGCAAATTACTCACTGTGCGCTCCGGCCTCCCCTTGGTATTCTCCTCCTAGGCCTTGAAAAGTGAGGGAACTGAGGGCGAGAGAGTCTCGGCCCACCCAGGTCACCTAGGGGTGAGGCTGGGATGCTCACATGGGCTGTCTGGTCCCTGCACCTGCTCCCGGGCCTCAGGCCGGCAGCAAGGTGGTGCTGCTGTCCAGTGCAGGGCGGGCATACCTTCAGCCGGTCCCTGAGGCTGAGGACTTGGTACTCCAGCTCCCGGAGCTGGGGCTGAGCAGTGTCTGCAGACCGCAGTAGATCCAGGACCTCCTGCACAGGCCTCTCAACTCCATCCCCTTCTTCTTCCTGGCCCTTTTGGCTCTGTGGCACCATGGGGCTGTGGACTGGGGCATCTCGCAGCAGGGTCAGCCTCTCTCCTCCCAAGTCCCTCCAGCCAGGCTGTTCCACAAGTACACCGCTGACTGGATGAGCCAGGCCTGGCAGCAGGCCCAGGGGTGGGGGCTCCTCCCTGGTCCCCTCTTCTATGCAAGCCGTGGGTACCGCAGGCATGGGCAGGAACCCCACATCTGAGGTGGATGCCGAAGTGCTGGTCTCAGTGTCTCTGGGGTCCTCAGAGCTGAAGGAGTCCATCTCGAGTCGCTCCTGGCTCAGGTTCCGCAGGCGAGGGTCCTGGAGCTCACTGTCAGACAGGTAGCCGAGGATGGAGGTGGCCCTGGGCTCACCTAGCAGCAAGGCCTGCTGCGTTGGCTGCTGGAGGACAGACTGGGAGGGGATGCAGGAGCAACCTCAGCAGCCACCCCAGGGACTGTGCTGAGCCCCTCATGTGCCCAGGTGCTCAGGGTGATGTCGATCTGCCAAGGCGACTGGCATCCAGAGTCGCGGATGCTCTGTCAACCTGACTCTCCCCGGCAAACCTCAACTTCATCTTCGTCAAGCTCCTGCCTCAGGACGTTGGTGCTGACTGTGCTCTCTGCCTCAAAGCATCCTGCACACATGCCCTCAGCACCAAGGGTCCCAGCTCAGAAGCCACTGCTCTGGAAGACCCTAAGTTAGCTCCAGTGGTCCCCCTCTGTGCCCAGATCACTGTGCTCTGTATTGGAGAGACGTCTTGTGTCTCCCCACCCGTGTGCCAATGTCCACACCTAAAGGGGGACAAGCCCTGGGGCCTGGGACCCTGGATGGGTGCGAGCTTGGGGAGAGATGTTCTTGCTGAAGATTGTTTATGGCCTGTGGACAGGCACAGTGCAACTCTGAAATGACCTCTACGTCCGTGGAGTGAACACACAGTCACGTGTGGGTCAGTGTGGGGCGGGGCTT